>JAESVK010047969.1:0-18592 GCA_017140935.1 Hamamelis virginiana | reverse complement strand
TATAATGAAATATAAAACCCTAAACTCAAAAGAACAATTGGTTTTAGGGCACATATCTAACAGTCTCCGATTGGCGAAAGACCCGTCAACGCACATACATCCAAAATAGTGGGAGACATGGGGCCGCAAGGGAAGAGAAAGGCATTAAGAGAACGACTCCAAAAACATGATGCAGCAGCCAAAAGGTTTTTATCCATTGGAATAGTGTTTGTACTCAACTGGATGTGGTGATAAATCCCTAGGTCTTTCCAAAGAGGTCCAAACTGGGGTTCAAGTTTATCAACCCAGGTTTTCCAATCAAAACTAGGTTTTGGCCAAGTTCTTTGGGTTTTTGCCCATTCAGACCAGTTTAGACCTTTGGATTCTAAGAGTAAACTTTCATTCACAAATAAAGGATAATAAGAATGAAAAAGTTCAGGAATAGAAGGGCACTGAAAGAAAGGACCAATAATGTTGGAAGAGATTACCTGACTGTTGATTACTGGATCAAGTTGCTCTCAAAGGTCATCGGAAAACTTCTTAGAGTCTGGTGATGGCGGAGTAGAAGTATGAGTAGACATGGTTTGAAGGTATGGCAAACAAGAAGAAGACGAAGGAAGAAAAAGGAAGTCGAAAAGTTTGAGAAGACAGGAACCAGTTCAAGTCAAATCAGAGCAGTCCCGGTACTAATGAGGATTTGATTTCCCATATGGGTGATAATAACAACAAACGGCAGATTTTGTAGGATTTCGTGAGATAAGATGAAAGGGCTTTAGAACTTATCTGAACATATTTGAAATTTAATTTTTAATTAAACTCCAAATAGGGGGCAAAGTGTTTACTGTAAAAAAATGCCACGTGGGCATTATTAAAAATTGCCACGTAGGCATATACGAGTGAATAGAGTGGTGCCACGTGCAAAGCTGAAATAAGCTTTTAGAATATGAAAGATTAGTCACGTGGCAGCTTGGTGTGAAGCATAGCAGTTTACCATGGAGTAATGAGCAAGTGCTAATTAGAGGTTAAAACAGTCTAGTGAAGACATGACATATGGCAAATATTGTAAGACTCTTGGCAGCAAATCAACACCCAGCAGCAGTTAAAGAAAGTGAGAAACATGGGCTAGAAGAACGTGCATTGGGTAGTTATGAAACGAAGTGGGATTATGGCCCAACAAATAAGGGGGAAAGAGAAAGTGGGCAGTAGCGGTTAACAGCCACCATCTATTTATATGAAGCATCAGCAACAGCCGAGGGGACAACCAACTCATTCCAAACCAGCCCATGGCAAATCACTCTAGTTTTTAGTTAATTTCCAGCAGCAGTTCAGCATTTTCAAAGCAATTTCCAGTCTTCATTTACAGTAGTTAATCAAAGTCTCCAGTAGCAGTTTATTTATTTTTAGTAGCAGTAATCTGTCCACCTTCGGTTAGTTTGTAATTTCATCCTTTGTTTTCCAATTTCATAGTTTAATTTTACTTTAGTTATCAATGGAGTTTATTTCTCATTTTGTTCATCTAAGTATTGCAAGTATTTCTTTTGTATTTCAATTCCATTTAGTTTAATTTCAATTAATGAGTTCCTTTATATCTAATTTATTTTCTTTATTTCAAGTCATTATCTTTTAAAGTCTTTTAGATTTCTAACACTAGAACCCAAGAGGATTAACCTCTGATTTTCGTCAATCGCCTGATTTCAATTTCAATTCTAATCTCAATTCCAAAGTGACCGACTGGGCATCTAAGACCTTTCTTAGATTCTCGGCCTAGAAGGTGCTAGAGGTCGTGTTCACACGGTCTTTGGGCTCTTGAGCCCTGGCACGCCCGCACATTCAGACCTTACACCAAAGGTCTCGAGACCGTCGATTTTACACCAGGAACAGGGGGTTACCTTGCCAATGATGTCAATGCCCCATGTTCCAAATGGCTATGGCGAAGACATGGTAGTGAGTGGCATCGAGGGTTGATGCTTTCCACTTGCAAACACTTGGCACTTATGACACTTCTTAAAATGTAGATGACAATCCCTTTCCATGGTTGACCAATAATACCCTAGTCTCACGATCTTCTTGGCTAGCATGTATCCATTCATATACGGAGCCCCGGCCCCTTCATGCACTTCCAACACTATCTTTTCAGCTTCTTGTTCATTGACGCACAACAGATGCACCCCGTCGTGTGATCTTCGGTATAACTTCCCCCCACACAGAATATACTGACTGGCTAACCTTCTTATGGTTTTTCTATCTATGGATGACGCCTCTTTCGAATACTCTCCTTTTTCTACAAATTGTTGGATGTCATAGTACCATGGTTTTCCATCATTCGGCTCCCCTTCTCGTATAACACAATAATAGGCTCGCTCTTCCCGTGACTCAATGATGAGGGGAGTTACACCTTCATTTTTAGGGATATCTACCATGGATGCTAGAGTGGCTAAGGCATCCGCAAACTTATTTTTTAATCTAGACCAATAAAAGAAGTCGATTCGACGAAATTCTTTCACCAAGGCCTCTAGATATTCATGGTAAGGTAGCAACTTCTTATCCCGAGTCTTCCATTCTCCTCTAGTCTGGCATATGATCAAGGTAGAATCTCCATATACTTCCAATTCTTCCACACCCAATTCCAAGGCAGCTTCCAATGCTAGGATACAGGCTTCATATTCGGCTATATTATTAGTGGCATCGAAGGATAACCTGACAGATAATGGTATCAAGTTATTCTCCAGTGTGACTAACAACACGCCTATTGCACATCCTCTCTTATTATGAGCCCCATCAAAGAAAACTTTCCAAGGCTCCTTACTTACTTCTAGAATCTCTTCGTCGAGGAAATAGTACTCAGACGGTCTTTCTACTGACGATGGATGCTCTACTAGAAACTCTGCCACCGCTCTCCCTTTCACTGATTTCTGCACCACATATTGAATGTCGAATTCTGATAATAGCAATAACAATCGGGCTGTTCTATAGGATAATACTGGCTTCTCCAATAAGTACTTCAGGGGGTCCATGCGGCTAATGAGTTGCACTTGAAAAGATAGCATATAATGACAGAGCTTTTGGGTAACCCACACCAATGCCACACATGTCTTTTCTAATGCGTCGTATTTAACCTCATAATCAGTCATCTTCTTACTTAAATAGTACACCGCATTTTCCTTTCGAGATTCTGGTAGATACTGAGCTAACATAGCTCCCATCGCAGTTTCAGTGAGTGCTAAATAAAGTAGCAAAGGCTCACCTTGCCGCGGGGGAACTAATATTGGTGGGTTGCTCAAACACCTCTTGATAGTTTCAAAGGCCTCTTGGCACGCGTCATTCCACTTCGTGGGCACATCCTTCTTAAGAAGCTTGAAAATGGGCTCACAAATCATGGTCAGCTGTGCTATGAATCGACTGATAAACTAAACTTTGCCTAAGAATCCTCGAATTTCTTTTTCTGTCTTTGGTGGCTGCATCTCTGTGATGGCTTTAATCTTCCTCGGGTCGATCTCTATTCCTTTCTGAGTGATCATAAATCCCAGCAACTTTCCCGCAGTTACTCCAAAGGCGCACTTTTGAGGATTCAATCTCAGGTTATACTGCTTAATTCTTTGAATGAATTTACTTAGAGCTTCAAAATGGCCTTCTCGATCCCTGGACTTCACAATCATGTCATCCACATATACCTCGACTTCTTTATGAATCATATCATGTAATCAAGTGGTTACCATTCTCTGATAGGTAGAACCAGCGTTCTTTAGGCCAAAAGGCATAACTCGATAGCAGAAGGTCCCTCATTGAGTGATGAAAGAGGTTTTCTCCATATCTAGAGGGGCCATTTTTATCTGATTATAACCCGAGAACCCATCCATGAAGGATAATAGAGCATGACTGGCGGTACTATCTACCAAGATATCTATGTGTGGCAACAGAAAGTCATCTTTAGGGCACGCCTTGTTCAAATCCCGGAAGTCTACGCACATTCTAACCTTCCCATCTTTCTTAGGCACTGGTATAATATTAGCTAACCACTCAGGGTACTCTACTACTTGGAGAAATCCAGCGTTCATCTGTTTCACTACTTCATCCTTGATCTTCAGTGCCTACTCCGGCTTCATTCTCCTCAACTTTTGCTTAACTGGCTTAATCCCCAGATTAGTAGGGATAAAGTGTTGTACTATGTCGGTGTCTATTCCAGGCATATCCTTGTACGACCACGCAAAAACTTCTATATTTTCTCTTAACAATCCTACCAATTTTTTCTTGTTCTTGTGGTGACAGAGTTGCCCCAATGTTAATTATCTTAGGCGATTCATCGGATCCTAAATTAACTGATATTAATTCATCCACATTAGGTCGAGCATGTTCCACTTCCCTTTGTTGTTCAAACTCAGGGGGAACATCCTCTCTAGGATCTATGTTCATGCCATATATACCCATAGAAGAAAGGAGAGACAAACTACAAATGAGAAGAATAAAGAAAATAAATATTTTATTAATTATGAAGAAAGAAGAATAACACAAACTAAACTATCATTCGCCTCCTAACAGAGGAGAGATGACTTTATTGAAAAAGGGAAAAATGAAAGTCCTATTCTACAATCCTATAGAAAGAAAGTATAGAAATCCTACAAGCTATCATCTGATGGTAGTGAATCTTCCGCGACTGAATCTTTAACTCGAGGCTCATACTCAAAGCTCCAGTTGGTCAATGGACTGGTGGTATCTTCAATGAGGTGGATAGGATCGGGTTCATGAATATGTTCTTCGATGCAAGCGATCTCTTTGAACATAGCCCCTATGGCGACTTCATCGATATGGTCGACCCAGTCAAATTCTATATGCTCTTCGGCTATGATGGTAGTTGGAGAGAGAGGTAATGGTGTGTTGAAGAAGATTTCAAACCCAGGAACTCTAGCTTTCTAATCTTTAAGGTAAATGGGCTCGGGGAACCCACAATAAGGGAAATCATCTCCTTCTTTGACAAAAGCCCCATTCAAAGTAGGCCGGTAAGGTTTTAGAGTGAGGTCAAGAGCCCGTCCTTCTTCTTTGGTCAATTGCCTTTCTCTTCTTTTCTGTCCCATCTCTTTTCTGTCAACTTTGGTACTTTGATAGCCCAATCCGAAAGGGTAGATTGCTGAGGGATACTCGATGGGACCAGGTGTGCCTTGATGACGACGACCTAAGCCCGTTCCTGGAAAGAAGCCCATATTTTTCATAATCTGACCTACTTGCATATTCCCCTATGGACTACAGTCTAGCACCATTTTCTCTTTACATCCAGATTCAACCTCTACACACTGTATGTATTCGAAGCCTGTCAATGGTACTTCTTCAATCTCCGGCTTGATCTCACAGATAGGTACACGGGTAGGAGTGATCTCAGAATCTCCTTTCAATGTCACCACTGAGCCTTTGTAGGGGAACTTAACTTTTTGATGGAGGAAAAAAGGCACAGCCCCAATTGGATGGATCTACGGTCTACCAAGTAAAAGGTTGAAACAAGCATGCACATCTAGTACTTGGAAATCGACTTGGAGCTCTACAGGCCCAATAACTAGAGATAAAGTGACCATGCCAACTACTTCTCTTCGAGTGTTATCATATGCTCTCACAGTTTGCCCTGACGGCTTGAATTCTAATGGTTCGATGCCTAAGGAAGTGGCGGTGCTGAGAGGACACACATTCAAGGCTGACCCATTGTCTATCAACACTGTAGGAATTCTCTTGCCCATAGCATCCACCATGACATACAAAGCTTGCAAATGATGAGGTCATTTCTTCGGAAGGTCTGACTCTGTGAAGGATATTGACTGCCCATGCTGAACTGGACTGACCATACTGACTAAACCCTCGGGTGAAGTATCGATGAGAATCTGAACTTGGTTGAGGAGCCAGAAATATGTCTGCCTGTGCTTTTGGGAAGCCATTAAAAGTCCCCAAATGGTGATATTGGCTTAAGTACGCTTAAGCTGTTTCAGAATCTCTTCCTCTTCTTCTTGAATTTCAGTGCGTTGAGACCTCTCTAATTTTCCCAAAGGATTGTCGGATTCTAAGTTGGCGGGCTTAAAATGACGACCTCCTCTAGTGACATGGTTAACATCTTCTTCATCACTGGCCCAAATATCTGCTATCTCCTCGGGTGTGTTCATCAAATCTTCCCATTCTATGATATCAATCTCATTCTCTGACCCATCATCTATAGTAGACTCGGTAGAAGTTGAACTCGATCTGAAACATTGAGTGACCCATGGTTGCCTTGGGTAAACAGTTCGGTAATGGGTTTCCCCATTCATATTGGTGATCTTGATTGTGAAATACTTCTTATGAACATTCTGGCTAGTTTTCTTGAAACGGATGAGGTTTGGATCTTCGAGTTTAACCTGAGCCATAAGAACGTCTTCTTTAAGTGAGTCGGGGTTGTCACCCCAACCAGAAGGAGCAATGGGTTTTTCAAAGGTGGGCTTTTCCATTTTAAGGTAAAGGATATAGAAGTCGAATTTTCCACTAGGTTCCCCTAACAGGCCCACTTCAGGATCTCCGGCCTCATATCTTTTTCCCAACTCCCATTGGCTAGTCCCAGTCTTGGAGACAGTTTTCTCAACTTTAGCCTTAGATCTAATCTGGATAGGCATGGGCTTAATCTCTGTTGTCTTGACTTCACAAGAATCTTCAGGGTAAATGACGTAAAAGCTGAACCTCCCACTCCTTTCTGTCAATAAATCCACACAAGGATCTCTAGCTTCAAACCTTTCTTTGAGAGCCCACTGACTAGTACTATTCTTTGACGACTGATCCACTTTGCGAGGCTCGAGAAGCCTATTCAAACTATAACCCAGGAATGTATCTTTCTCAAATTGTCTCCATGAACGATAAAGCCCCCTTGGGCTAGTGAAGGGTTGAGGGATTTCAATCAGACCTTGATCGATGAATCCTTGTACTATATTCCGAAATGTATCACAAGATTCCGTGTCATGGCTAGAAGTGGCATGGTATTGCAATAAAGTTTCTTGGATCTTGGCTTGTATGGGGTAATGAGCCCGCGGGCTTTACAGTGATGAAACATTTCAATTATGGAAGTAGGGAATGAAGGGTAAGGGCGGATAGGCTTACAGTGGACATAAAGGTCGGCATGGATAACATTAATATTTGTGGGTGGTGGGACTGCATGGGTAGGAAGTGGATTTTGGGTGACATTAGGTTGAGAAGGTGGGGAAATGGTTTTGTTGTCTATGAGGTCTTGGATTTCATGGAGGAGGCGGAATCAACGATTAGTAGTATGGCCTTTGGATTGATGGAAATGGCAGTATTCATTTTCATTGTAGTTCTTGGGTAATGGGTTGGGTGTAGGTCTGGACTCCAGAGGTTGGAGCAAGCCTCGAGCTTTTAATTTCTCGAAAACTTTTTCCAATGGCATATAGAGCTCAGTGAATTTTCTGGATGGTTTATTTCCTAAGGAAAAGGGTTGGGTAAATGGAGCAGGCTGAGATATGGCATTGACTTCGGTAGCCATCCCATTGATGACAGGTCGGCGGTTCTTGTAGGGTTCATTGGTTCGGAGGGCTCCATCGGCTAGAGCGTCCTCCACTTGGGTACCAGCAGCAACCAGAGCTCGGAAATTTGGAAGATATTGGAAAAACATGTGTTTGTGATAAATTGGGAGCAAGTTCTTCACTATCATGCGAATTTGTTCTTCTTCCTCAAGGCGGTTAGCCATTTTAGAAGCCTTGGCTCTGTAGCGGGTGAGAAAAACAAAAAAAGTTTCCCTTGATTCTTGCTTAGTAGTCTCCAAATCCCTCCTTATGACATCAACTTCGGTGTTATACCTGTAATGATTGCTGAACTCAGTGCATACATCCTCTCAGGTCTTTATTCTTGACTCATCTAGTGCCAGAAACCATTTCAGGGCGGATCCAGCCAGTGTCTCATGGAACATTTGGGCTAGCAAGTCATCATCAGCCCCTCGTGGGTGCTTGGCCCTCACGTACATCTTCATATGGGTCTTAGAACAACTTATTCCATCAAACTTCTCTAACTCGGGCATTCTGAAATGAGTGGGCATACGGGTCTTAGAGAACAGAGATAATGACGACATGTCCACCAGATCATCAGACTTCCTAATTTCTTTTAAGGCCTTTTCCAGGGCTTCCACCTTACTTCCCAACAATATGGGCTCAGTGGAAAAGAAAGCAGGGGTCTTGGGTTTGGACTCTTTAACCAGATCAACAGGCTAAACAAATTTTGTACCAGACATAGTAGGCTCAGCAACTATCTTTGGTCTAAGAAAACATTCCTCTTCATCAACATTCTCAAACAAGGGATTAGTATGGGCTCGCACCTTATCCTCCTCTTCTTTCTGATGAACTAACTCTTTGACCACTTTTAAGAGTGCCTCGATCTTCTCATCAGTCGTCTTTCCATTAGTTCCAACGGCGGTAGGGGTATGATCTTCATTACTAGACATCTTTGAATCAACAGGTAGACCCTTAAACAACCGACCGCTAGAATCACGACGCCAAGCCAAAATGCTGGGAAAGGGAAAAGATTTGAATCAACTAAGAGCTTCCAGTGTGAAAATGGATGAATAAGGACAATCTCACATACTTACAAAAGTATAGGCCTAGAGCATACACATCAATCTCACTCGCTCATATTCTATCTTATGAAAATGGGCCTAAGGCCCAAGCACGAATCTCACTCTCACAGCTCATACCTTAATCTTACCATAGGCTTATATCTTCTATCCAATTGATACGGGCCTAAAGCCCACATCTCAAACTCACAGCGGATCTAAATCTTCTATCCAAAGGACATGGGCCTAAAACCCACGTCTCGTGTCTCACGTCTCATGTCTTGTCCTAAGACTCGCAAATTAATACCACTATTTGGACAGCATAACACTACCACGGTCCTAAGCTCATGAATCTATAGGGTACTAGCCCTCATTAGGTACCTTGACTCTTTGAGGATACATCCCTTAAGAGTTTAGGGTATTTCATAAAGCTCTAGTCTTACAGATCCAGGTCCTAATGGTTCTACACACTTCACAATTAAGGCTTAATACAAAATCGGTGGGAAAAATCCGGCAGCATAACATTACAAAAGTGTGTGATCAGGCGATATAGGGTATGTGTCCTAAAGACAGTTTACATGGACTAATGCAAAGGGTGGGCTGAGTGTCCCTTACTCGCTCGGTCAATCGATATACCTAACCACATGTGACATCAGGAATGCCGCGTGGGTCCAACAGTACGTGATTGGTCCGTTTGATATACCCGAGGGTGCTTGGCAAGAAGGGTGATGGCTTTCGCATACATGGAACCCAAGAATCAAAGAGACTGGGCCCAGGGCTAGGCTCATCGTTGGCTTTAGCATACAACGTCCTAATCATGCAGAGTCAATGCGCACACAATGCAAAATTTAAGTCACACAGTCATACAAATGCAAGTGGTTGATTTTATTAATTAAGAATTTGAAAAGCCCAAAAATAATTAATTGGAGTTTAGCCCTCGACATCCCCAGTGGAGTCTCCAATCTGTGAACCAGCCAACCTGATCAGGAGGCCTCTCGTTCACCCTTGGGGGTATCTCTTGAGTGGATTGTGGATGATGTTTATCTGTCTTGATTTATCCTTCTCTATTATCCATGTTTATCCTTCTCTATTATCCACTCAAGATTGGGTTTTTGAAAAAGGGATGAAAGTTTATAAAAAAACTAGGAGTCGCCACCTTATTTTTAGGGAACAAGGAAACCACAAAAAGAGTTCTATTTTCAATAAAACATTGACCCCATATTTTGGAAAAGCATGGTCTTTGAATCAAAGTTGGATTCGGGGGCTAGGTTACAAAGTGGGAAGGTTCCAAGGAACTCCTTGTAGGCACCCACCTCGCCCTAATTAAAGGTCTCCTAATTAAGTTTGGGCTTTATCAAAATCTTTTCAAAACAATGCTATTTATCTAATCAACCACAAAATATGAATAATAATATATAGTACAAAAGTGTACACAATCCTAAGGATCTTAGGAGACTAGAAGTCAACCTAAGATTGGAGTTGCGCCCTATTGACTGCCTACGTACCTTATCAATTGTTTGACAAATATCAAAGTCCACGTAGTTCGATTACATAGGACTCTCCTATTGTAATAAACCACATAATCGTAGAGATTTCATCTTATCTTGGACTCTAGCTTCGAGAGTTTGAGTTTGATCAAAACACTTGTTATGAGAGATAGAATTTCATTCCATTTTTGAATTCTTTCAAAATCACTTTTTAGACTTGTTCTCGAAGTAGATTCCTAGGTAAAATAGAACTCTATTCTTATTGTAATTCTTACAACAAAGAAGAGTCCTAAGTGGGGTCAAGTGACCCCCCTAATCCTAGGGTTTCTAGCTAGTCCTAGGTTAGTCTAAACACCTAACATTATGCATGCTGAAAAATTCTGGAAAATAGGTAAAAAAAAATGCAACCAATTATGTGAACAATGCATGAAAATGTCCTAAATGTAACCTAAATTGGCTATGGGAACCTAGGCATATTTCTATGTTAGTTTAGGCCTAAAAAAATGAGTTTTAATTCACTTTAAGGTTACTTTAAACCCACGGACAGATTTGAAAATAATCAAAAAGTGTATTTAGAAGCCATAAAATAAATAAATAAAAGTAGTATAAAATACCTAATATGCAATCTAGTATGATATACCAAAATAATCATGCATCATGCTTGAAAACAATCAATTCTATCACAAGGGAAGGGACTTACCTTTCCTCGCTCCCTCGATGACAATTCATATAGCATTCCAATCATGACACAATTAACATAATGATACAAACCTAACCACTAATTATTAATATGCAACCTTTACTTTTATCCTAACATAGTAACAATATGCAAAATGACTCAAAGAGATGGACTAATATGCTTTCCTAAAAAAAAAATGCATAATCCTAACTTCCTAGCATATGTTCTAGACATGAAATAAATCTCAAATATCTAATCCTAACATGGTATGATCAAAGAAGAGTGGAAGAAGAAGAGTAGAAGAAAAGAGGGAGAAATATGCATTCATAAAACTAATTCCTATCATGCAAAAAAGAAAACTATTTTAATAAACTAATCCCTATTATTCATATTAAGGGAACAATAAACTAACCTATCATGCATACTAATGAACTAAATCCTATGCATACTAAAGCAATAAAAAGAAAACTATAGAAAAAAAAGAAGAATAAAACTCTACTAACCTCTTTACTTCCTTCCCTCTTGCTCCAAGCCTTCTCCTCAAGCCCCAAGGACTCCAAGGACCTCAAGGACTCTAAAATTTAAGCTAGAGTGCTATGGGGGAAGCTTGTGCAATTGCTCAAGCCTCTACTCTCCAAGCTAGCTCTCTAAAGCTTATTCTGTGTGTTAAAACTGATTTCAGGGCCCTCTATTTATAGGGAGGCCTGAGTTTGATCAATGGCTGAGTTTATCTTTTAGGAATGATCCAAGGGCTCTAAACCAGTCTTCCAAGGTGTTCATACTCATCCAAAAGTCCCCATGGCCGAACTGGACACATGGCAGGGCTTGGAAGAATCCCGGGCAGAAAAATCACTCAGAATTGGCAGTTATTGGCTAAAGGGATCGACGACCATCCACTCTAGGACGGTTGGCCGCCCCTAGGTGGACGGTCATCGATCCCCCATCCCCAAAATTGCCCTATGTGGGCCTATCTCAGCCAGTTTCGACCTGGTTTCGGTTTTTTTTTTTTTTTTTTTTTTTTTTTTGCTTTTTGGGCTTGTTTTAAGTCCAAATTCGACGGTTCAAGTGCCGAAACAATCGTGATTCGATTTTCCATGTTGTAAGAAGTGTTTGAAGTGAAAATGCATTGACCAAGGTCAAAGGTTTAGGGAAAAGTAGACCGATTAGTTGTTTAGGGCCTGCCGGGCCCAAATTAGGGTTTTTAAATCTTCTAACCGATTGCTTTCGAAATCATTTCTTCTTCTCGAAACAAGTTTTAAAATGTTTTAGGAAAGTGTTTTGAAGCCTTTGAAGGCTTTGGTTTGATAAAAATATCGAATCTCGGTCGCTTCCGGTCGAAACCCTAATCTGAGCTTAAAATGGCATTTTGGGCCTTAAGAGCCAAACATGAGCCAGAAGGCTCAACAGACCTTGCCACTGATCAACTTAGCTACAAAACACACTTTAAATATCTATGCCAAGGCCTCGAGACCATTCGAGACAAGATCGACAGTCATTCAGGGCTTTTGTGATTCAAAGGACAGTACTACCCTTCAAGTCACAGAAAGCCTTATTTTCTATCAAGCCTGGCTTAGAATGCCATAGAATTTTGCAGGGATATTCTTAGACTCTCTAAAAACCTAATGCAAAAAGAACCGACTCAATCTAACCTAAAAACCTACATGCGATAATGACCCCTAACTAACTACCCATAAAGGGTAAAACTGGGAACTTAGGGTTTTGACACCCTATTTCATTTCTGAACACAGGCAACCATTCATGACCATACTCATGGTCAAAAATGGATGTCTACAATAGGAAGGAATATGATCATTAGAATTTGAAAACTAGTCGTTATGGTAAATTCCTGAGTCTATCGTTCGAATGGCCAATAAGCCCATTTGAACAACCTAACCGTTAAGCTTTAAAATCCCAATATTTCGTTCGAACAAAACGAGTCCTGATCGAACGGCCTTACTGAAAATCATAATTCATGTTCAAACGACCAAAACCTTTGATTGCAAAGCCCTTATCCATTCAAACGGAGACATCCATTCAAACGGCTTTGCCAGATTTTGCAGAATTATTTCCAAATTAATTGCAAGGTTTGTGCAAGAGGCAAATAGCCATTCGAAGCAAGTTTGAGAGATTCTAAGGGTCAATGCTAAGGTCCAAAAAATTTCTCAATAGTCCAAGTGATAGGGTTGAACCTATGTGAATCACCTATAGTCCAAACTAAGGTGTAATTAAGCTTTACAAGTTCAATCTCATTGAGAGCTTTACAAATTAACCTAAGACACTCAAAATACATAGGATTACAACAAATACAAGTCCATAACGGTGTCTAGAGTGTTCTTGCTTCTTGCGCTTGAGTCTCCATGAGAGTTTTTTGTTTTGGCGCAACCCAATCCATGAGCTTGATTGTGTCTTGCTTGAGTCCTTGATGCATTCATGTAAGTTCCAAAAAGTATAAGCCTTGCATCACTAGATAAACATATTAGCTCACAAGACATGTTTGTTATCATAAAAAATTAGACCTAAAAGGTCATGAGGGAAGCCATAAGGCTAACAGAAAGAAAGCCAAGAGTGCAATTTGGCAAGACATATTTGATTTATCTAGCTCAGATGTTGAAGCTCCTCAAAGAGAAGTGGCAAATATGTGTCTCTATGCAAACATTGATGAATAATCACATTCATGCCTTGTAATGAATGATGATGATGAGGTAACCTCTAACTTTGATGAATCTATTCCTTATGATGAATTACAAGAGAACTTTAATAGTCTTTTTGAGGAAATGGAAAGGCTTGGCAAATGACATTTCAAAAGAAAACCCCTCAATTGAATTGAAAAAGGAAAATGACATTTTAAAAGTAAAAATTGAGGGCTTGAACAAAACCATTTTCAAATTTACCAAACGACAAGAAAACCTTGAAAAAAAATTTGGGAGCTCAAAGATTTGGATTGAACAAAGAAGTACTTGGTTTTGAATCAAATTCTAAAACTAAAAGATCTTCACATTACATGGACTTCTTTTTCAATGCTTCTACATCATCTATTACTCATCCTCAGAAGAAGATGTTTGAGGCCTCTTACAAAAAACCAAATCATGCAAATGTCATTTGTCTTTATTGTGAGAGAAAATGACATGTTCGTTATTATTGTCCATTTCATGGTAAGATAGGTTATGGCAAAATGGTGGAATGGATTCCTAAAGGATCTAGACCTGATCCAAAAGCTAACCATGGAGGACCAAAATGGCTTGGGTACCGAAGGAAGTTACTTGAACTTGTATTGTAGGTTTGCTTGAAATCAAATTCTCTCAAAGAAAGATGGTACCTTGATAGTGGAAGCTCTAGACACATGACAGGAGATAAGAGCAAATTCACATCACTCACCTACAAATATGGAGGACTTGTTAGTTTTGGAGACAATGTAAAAGGAAAAATCATTGGTAAACACTGGTAATGAGTCAATTACTATTGAAAATGTTCTCTTAGTTGATGGTTTAAAGCTGTGAACCATTGGGATTCGATACCCATATTAGCGAAATTGGATCTTTGATAAGACAATGAGTCACCACCTTATTTTTAAACAATAAGGAAACCATAAATTTTTTTATTTTTTTTATTAAAAACAAAACAACTCCATATTTTTAGAAAAGCATAGTCAACGAACCAAAGATGGATTCGGGGCTAGGTTATGACATGGGAAGGTTCCAAAAAACATCTTGTAGGCACCCACTTCACCCTAATTAGAGGCCTATTAATTTACTTGGGCTATTTAAAATCTCATGCACATTACTCTTACTAACTAAAACAAATAATAAATCAAAATGAATCAAAATCCTAAATACCTAAGAGACTTAGTATCCAAGGGTGGACTTGAGCTCTATTAATACCTACGTATCTTACTAGTCTCCTAGTAAGCTTTAAATTCCACGTAGTTCGAACTAACATAGGACTCATCCTATTGTAGGAAATTGCATACATGCAAATCCTTATCTAAAGGCTTATCTTTCGATAATCCTATCTCATTTAAAACTCTATTCTAAAGAGACTTTCTTTTGTAAAATAACTCTTTATTTCAATAGATAGCTTGATTTTGAAAATAACTTTTATTCCTAAAGTTTGATTTTGAAATTAACTCTTTCTCAAAGAATTCAATTTGACTTTGAAAACAACTTTTTTTCAAAGTGCTTAATTTTGATGAAAACACTTTAAAATAAAATTTTATTTGAAAACAAATTCATTTGGAAAAAAAGTCTCTCAAGACTAGAACTCTAACATGATTGTATTTCTTACAATAAAAGAGTCCGACGGAGGTAAGAAACCTCTCCTAACCTAGGGTTTCTAAACTATACTTAACCTAATTGTATCTAGAGGCTAAATTTAACATAAACTAGTGTTAATGTGAACTTAAACATGCTTCTAAGTTACTATGCTATTCTGGACAGCAATATAAACATAAGAAAACATTCTTGAAAACAATGCAAATGCATGCTAAAAAGTACAAAAATCTACCCTAATGATTTCTAAGGGGCCTAGAGTGCAATTTTTATGTTAAAAAATGACCTAAAAGTTTATTTAAACCATGCTTTTAAGCTATTTTATATTCTGAACAGAATATTAAATATACTTAAACACATTATTTAAATATTCTAAATATCCTAAACAACCTAAAAAATGCAAGCTAATATGATCTTATGTGCTAACATGCAAAAAATATGGAAATCATGCAGAAAAAAAATGATCTTAAAGCCTCAAATAACCATTACCATGCGTACTAATATGCTATACTTAAAATAATCATGACAATAATTAACTAAGCTTCACAAGGGAAGGGACTTACCTCCGTGATCGTTCCTTCGTCCACAATCATATATTAGTCACACTCATGCTCACAGTATCAATAATAAAACCCTAACATGCTTACTATCATGGCATTTATACAATACCATGTTATTCTACATGAAATAACAACTATTCTAAACCCTAAAAAATATTATAAATCGTAACCATGCACACTATATTATAACATGCATGCAAACACATAATATATCAAATCCTAGTATGCTCCTAAGCAAAGGAAAAATAACACTATACTAGACATGCTTCTAGTTAAATGAAATCATAGACCCTAATCATGATTTCTATACTATAATCATGCATACTACATGAAATAACCAAAAAAAAAAAAAAAGAATATCTCTAATATGCTACTAGAGAAAGAAAAGCAAAAGATAAAAAGATAAAAAAGAAGAGGAAGAGAGAAGAAAGAAAACTTACCTTGTTCCCTTTAAGCTTCAACTGTGTCGAATAAACCTCTCTTCTAAATCTTCCTTAACTTTCAAGGATAGTGAACTGAGCTTCCAAGAGAGTCTTCTTCAATATCACAGTAGCCTCCAAGATTAGGGTTTTTCTCTTCTCCCTAATTGCTCAAGAAATTTCAACCTCTAAAATTCTCTTGAAGAATAAAGGTCTAAAACCCTAGTTAAGCTAAGATTATTTGTAGAAAATTGGCTCGAGCATGGACGGTCGAGATTAAATGTAATCAAAATGATCCTAGGGCTCGTATTGAGTCTCCCAAGGTCTTTAGGTAATCAAATTAGGTCAAAAAGTTTGAAAAAAATCGGATTAAAGTCCTTAAAAATCAAATAACTCGGAGTTTCTCGAAATAAGGCTGGGCATCAAAGATGACCGTCCAAGGCTTGGACGGCCAACCGTCCACCCTTTGGATGAACATTAGAGAGTCCTCCCCAGAAATCCCTAATTTAAAGGATTTCGAGGTATTTTGTGACTCTCCCACTTGTTTTCAATTTATCTTTCTCATCTTAAGTCCAAATTCAATGATTGAAAAGCCAAAACGACCAGGTGTAGACACCCCATTTTTGGCTTAAATTATTTAAGTCATTATCTCATGTCTTATTGGTCGAGAATGACCAATCATTTTTGGGGATTGGGCCTCAAAACCTGAGTTTTCTTGAAATACCAATTTTCCTCAAGTAGATAGAGGCTATTATCGCATGTAGGTTTCTAACCCATTTTAGGTTCATTCTCTTTGCATTTAGTTTTTAGAAAGTCTAAGAGTGTCCATGTCAAATTTCATGTCATTCTGACCGAAGCTCGATAGTTAATAACAACTTTTGTAACTTTAAAGGCATAATAGTCCTTTTTCTTACATAATTTCTGAATGACCTCCGAATTCGTCCCGGTTTGTTTCATTGAGTTTGCATGGATGTTTAGAGTCTAAATACATTATTTGCTTGATAATGGCACGGTTCGAGATCATTTTGGCCTATAATGGTCATAGGGGTCAATCGACTATCTTTAGAGTTTTGAAACAAAATTGACCGAGACTTGATTATTTTCCAAAAATTTTAAATGATTTTAATAATATTTTCAAAACATGTCTTATGAAGTGACTTTTTAAAATTAAATCAATTTGATTAGCCAAAATTTCAAGCCAAAATCAAGCTTAACAGCTCATAATGGCTAACTAGCTCGATTTTGAAAGGTTCTGTGAAAAACCACAGACATGGATTCGCAGCGGAAAAGGTAAAACAAAACTTTTTCGTTTTTAAAAAATCAATCCATGTTCACAAAACCTCCAAGAACGATTCAAGCATCGGGTCATGTGTATAATCAAATACAAATAATCAAACATATATTAATCTTACTTGATTGTGTTCTTCGGTGTAGCTTTCCTTCGAGTTTCAAACGTATGAAACCTCCAAAGCGTATCCACACGAGAGCAAGACTCCTCAAGCTTTCTAGTCTTCCACAACTCTTTGTAGCAAGCTAGAATGGAGAGGGAGAGGAGAGAGAAATTTCGGCTACTAGGGTTTGCCTAACCCTAGAGTGTGTTAAACACTTGTATTTATAGACTTTCTCCTCTTTTGGGGTGTTTGGTTACTAGTGCTAGCATGACCAAACATCCTTGAATAGAGTAATCCTATTCTCGGTTAGTTTTTACTTTTAATCAATTAGCTTTTAATAATTAAAATCAAACATAACTCAATGATAGGATTCCCCTCCCACAAGCTTAAGGAACTCACTTACTCTCTATTGTGTGTGACCCTTTGGGTTCACCCTAACCTAGCAGTGGCAGGGACATCTCTATGTCTCCCAAAAATAGAAACTTTATATTTTAAGGTTCAATTGGAACGATTCCAATTTTGTCCTCATTGATAACACTTTATCAATAGGCTTTCACTGGTCATGAGTGACATCTAGCAACATATCATGACATACCCTAGGTTTAGGTGAATAGCAGAACTATGTGAACCCTTCATGTTATTTAATCCTTCATCCCCTAATGTCACAGTTAAGATAATAGGTATGGTTTTAGTCAAACCCTATCTTAACAACTTGATATCTGTCCCACAAAATATAATCTCAATAAGGTAATCGCAGTGAAACTCTTTTCATTGTTTACCTATCACTCTGGCTAGAGGCTCCCTTTGAGAATTATCTTTGTGAACTTATCCTAACATTCTCTCTCATATAACTGAGAGTGATGATCCCTTATTGCACACTCATCCATCTTCATGCAAAACTCACTAAAGCCAATGAGCACCGATTACAACCTTATGGATAAGGCTGTACAAGATACTATCAAACTCTAGCAACCTATGCATAAGACAGCTATGGTGTCTCAGGTCTAAGGACTACCAAATAAATGGACATAACATTAGAATATTCCTTTAATAGAACTACCATAGGAATATTCTTTGTAGATCATGTTCAGTGTACATATTCTCTAATATGCACCCACAGATTAACCTAAGTGTCACTACACTGATAGGAAAGACTACCTATCCTCCATATGAGTTGGTTTAAATCTGTGCTACTCTTCATACGGTTAATTAAATATCCACTTTAATAAACCTTTGAGTAGGAACTCTTTTAGAA
>JAESVK010047967.1:0-10837 GCA_017140935.1 Hamamelis virginiana | reverse complement strand
CGAGCGATGTTTTTGTCATGAAATGCTTTCATCTTGTCCTTGTAAACCCTAGCACTTTCATAGGCGTCTTGCCTAATCTCTTCGAGCTCACTTAGCTGGAGCTTCCTCTGCTGACCTGCGGCATCAAGATTAAAATTCAAGTGTTTAATAGCCCAATATGCCCTATGTTCCATCTCCACTGGCAGGTGGCACGCCTTTCCATACACTATGCGATAGGGAGACATGCCTAACACTGTTTTAAAGGCCGTGCGATACGCCCATAAGGCATCAGTCAACCTAAGTGACCAATCTTTCCTATTGGGGTTCACAGTCTTCTCTAGGATGTGCTTGATCTCCCTATTGGCCAATTCAGCTTGGCCATTGGTCTGTGGGTGGTAGGCGGTTGACACTTTATGGGTTACCCCATATTTTTTCATTAAGGTCTCAAAGGGGCGATTGCAAAAATGCGAACCGCCGTCACTAATGATCGCCTTAGGTACCCCAAATCTAGACATGACAATCTCTTTCAAGAATTTCAAAACTACTTTATGGTCATTGGTCTTAGATGGGATAGCCTCAACCCACTTGGACACATAGTCCACTGCCAGTAAGATGCACAGGTTATCAAAGGAGGATGGGAAAGGTCCCATAAAGTCGATGCCCCAACAATCAAAAATCTCTATAACTATGATGGGTGTAAGGGGCATCATGTGTCTCCTAGTAACTCCCCCTAATTGTTGGCAATGCTCACAGGTTTTGCAAAACTCAAAAGAGTCTTTGAACAAGGAAGGCCAATAGAAACCGCATTGTAAGATTTTGGCGGCTGTCTTCCTAGCAGAGAAATGACCCCCACATGCCTCACTATGACAAAATGACATGATGCTCGGTATTTCAATATCCGGCACACATCTTCTCAATATTTGGTCAGGGCAATATTTAAAGAGGTAAGGGTCATCAAAGTAGTACTTTTGCACCTCTCTCAAAAATTTCTTCCTATCCTGGGCATTCCAATGGGTAGGAATCTGTTCAGTCACAAGATAGTTCACTAAATCCGCAAACCAAGGATATTGGGAAAGAGCAAACAGTTGCTCATCAGGGAAGGTCTCAGATATGGGAAGGGTGTTAGCAGAATCATCAAAGGAGATCCTAGACAAGTGGTCGGCGACAACATTCTCAACTCCCTTTTTATCTTTGATTGTTAAATTGAATTCTTGGAGGAGTAGAATCCACCTAATTAGTCTTTGCTTGGCATCTTGTTTTGTCAAAAGATATTTTAATGCCGCATGATCCGTAAAGACTAGAATGGGTGAACCTAGGATGTACGACCGAAACTTGTCTAAGGCAAAAACCACCGCTAGCAACTCTTTTTCAGTAGTTGTATAGTTTCTTTGGGCATCATTCATTGTTCTACTTGCGTAGTAAATGACATGTGGTTTTTTATCCACCCTTTGACCTAACACCGCTCCTATGGCAAAATCACTGGCGTCACACATGATTTCAAAAGGTAAATTCCAGTCGGGTGTTTGCATGATAGGAGGTGAAGTTAGCATTTCTTTCAATTTACAAAAAGCGACCTCACAATCATGCCCCCACTCAAAAGGAACGTCCTTGCCCAAGAGATTACACAAGGGTCGCGCAATCCCGCTAAATCCCCAAATGAACCTCCTATAAAAGCCAGCATGTCCTAGGAATGATCTCACATCTTTTACAGTCTTAGGAGAGGGAAGTTTGGCAATTAATTCAATCTTAGCCTTATCAACCTCTATTCCCCTAGACGACACAATATGTCCTAGGACTATTCCCTGTGTCACCATGAAATGACACTTTTCCCAATTCAGCACAAGGTTTTTCTCCTCACATCTTTCTAGAACCTTAGATAGGTTCTCCAAGCAACTATCAAAAGAGTCCCCAAAGACTGAGAAGTCATCCATGAAAACTTCAACAATCTTTTCCACCATGTCACTAAATAACCCTGTCATGCATCTCTGGAAGGTACCAGGCGCATTACACAAACCAAAAGGCATTTTCCTAAAGGCAAATGTCCCAAAGGGGCATGTGAAAGTAGTCTTCTCTTGATCCTCTAAGGAAACCTCTATTTGGTTGTACCCCGAATATCCATCTAGAAAACAATAGAAGGCATGTCCCGCTACTCTCTCTAGGATTTGGTCAATGAAGGGTAAGGGGAAGTGGTCTTTCCTAGTGGATGAATTTAGCTTCCTATAGTCAATGCACACTCGCCACCCCGTGGTGACTCGTGTGGGAATCAATTCACCCCCTTCATTCTCTACAACAGTAATACCCGACTTCTTGGGCACCACTTGTATAGGACTCACCCACTTACTATCCGCTATAGGATAGATTATCCCCACATCCAACAACTTCAGAACCTCCTTTCGCACAACCTCCTTCATTATGGGGTTTAATCTCCTTTGAGGTTGGCGGGAAGGTTTGACATCATCCTCGAGATAAATCCTATGAGTGCAAAGAGAGGGACTAATTCCCTTGAGGTCGGCAATGGACCAACCTATGGCACTTTTGTGGTCTCTAAGCACTTTCAACAATTTAAGCTCTTGGTCAATCTCCAAGTGAGAAGAAATGACCACGGGATAGGTCTCATTGTCACCTAGGTACACATATTTCAAATCAGAGGGCAAGGGTTTCAATTCTAACTCCGGTGGTTGGATACTTGATGGGACAAGACTTTTCTCAATGGGTGGCAATGCTTCGAAGCGAGGCACCCACCCATTCACTTCCATAACTTCCTCTTCATTGAGCATGGAGTATAGAAACTCCATCTCATCACTCACCTCCACATCATCAACAATCTCACTCACCAAACAAGACTGCAAGGGATCATCATGGGCGGAAAGATCCCATTGGTGCTGCACTAAGGTATCTATTCTACTCACCTCATGCACCTCATCCTCCATATCTTCCCCCACTTCCCTTATCAAATTGAAAATATTCAAGTTAACAGTCATGTTTCCAAAAGTGAGGGTCATCAACCCACTCCTACACTGAATCAAAGCATCAGCTGTGGCCAAGAAAGGCCTACCTAGAATCACAGGGAATTGACTCCCTTGATCTACTACAGGGTGGGTCTCTAACACCACAAAATCCACAGGGAAATAGAATTTATCAACTTGCACAAGCACATCTTTCACTACTCCCCTAGGTATCTTAACACTCCTGTCAGCTAGCTGAAGTTTGATCCCAGTCGACTCTAGTTCTCCCAACCCCAACTCCACATAAACAGAATATGGCAACAAATTGACACTTGCCCCCAAGTCTACTAAAGCTCTACCCACTTTGGAACTTCCTATTGTTATTTCTATGGTAGGGGTCCCGGGGTCTTTGTATTTACGGGGCAATGTGTATTGCAAGAGGGATGTGGATTGCTCGGTCATGAAAACTTCCTTATGCACACCCAAATTCCTTTTTACCGTACACAAGTCTTTCAAGAATTTTGCATACGAGGGCACCTGTTTAATAGCATCCAACAAAGGTATGTTGACTTTCACCTGTTTGAACAATTCAAAGATTTCTGCATGATTGGTCAATTTCTTAGGTGCCCTAAGTCTTTGAGGGAAAGGGGCGGCAGGAATGAATTTAGCCCTCTCTTGGCTAGAACCAATATCAACACCATTTTGTTTGGGAGTGCTAGGCTCATTTTCGATTTCTTTCTCATCCCCCTTAGATTCCTTTTGTAAATTTTTAGAAACTTCTTTGTTGGAATCTTTGGGTGGGATGGTTTTGTCAATGATCTTTCCACTTCGAAGAGTGGTGATGGCCTTAGCATGTTCATGATTCCCTTCATTGGAATTTGAGGATCCAACGCTATGTTGACCTTGTGGATTTTGCACGGGTTGAGAGGGAAACTTTCCCTTCTCTTGTTGAAGTGCACCCAAGGTGGTGGTCAACTTAGTCAATTGGGTTCTCATATCCCCTATGGCTTGATTGGTTTGAGCTTGACCTTGCACAAGTTGTGCAATCACATCATCATAGTTTCTCTTGTGGGGTGGTAGGTATGAGTTAACCGATGGTGGACCAAAATTTTGGTTAGGGTTTGATGGAAACCCTTGACCTTGGTAGTTGGGACCTTGACCTTGATTTTGAAAACCTTGGTTTTGAAAATTTTGATTTTGGAAATTTTGATTTGGAAAACCTTGGTTATTTTGAAAAGGATTTGGATTTGGGTTGCTTTGGCTTGAGGAAGCATTTCCTCCATCACTCTTCCAACTAAAATTGGGGTGTTTACTCCACCCCGGATTGTAAGTTTCAGAAAATGGAGAGTTGAAGGGCTTCCTTTGGTAGTTGAGAGCATTAGCTTGCTCAATTTGAATGGCTCCCTTAACTTGGGGAAGGTTAGGGCAATCTTGGGTGGAATGAGTGGGGTCATCGCAAATTATGCACAAGTCCTCCATCCTAGGTCCCGTAGGTGCCGTAGGCACTTTGGGTATGGTGCTCACCTCACTCACTTTTTGTAGCTCTATGGCCTCTAACTTCCTAGTCAAGCTAGCTATTTTGGCTTGGAGGTCATCATTATCCTTCACATGATGTTTTCCTCCTCCAACGGGTACACTTTGCACTCTAGCGGCATCAAGAGAGGAATTAGTTTCCCAATTCCGGGCGTTCTCCGCTATTGAATCAAAACACTGTATGGCCTCTTCAGGGCTCTTCTCATAAAACTGTCCCCCACTCATCATTTGGATATACTGTTTGTTTTCCAAAGAGAGACCTTGATGAAAATAGCCAATGATTTGGCCTATATCCAAACCATGATGAGGGATAGCATTAAGAAGCTCTTTGTATCTTTCCCACACAGTTGCAAAGGATTCACCCGGTTTTTCAGAAAAGTTTTGGATTGCTCTCAAAAGTGCGTTGGTGCGCCCCGGAGGGAAAAATTTATCTAGGAATATGCGTTGCATATCACTCCAAGTGTGGATGGAATTAGGGGTAAGAGAATGAAACCATATTTTCGCTTTGTCCTTAAGAGAGAAAGGGAATAAAACCAAGCATATGATATGTATAGGCGATCCTGTAGAAAGAAACGCGCTACACACATCCTCAAAGTCTCTCATGTATGTATAGGGATTCTCAGAATCGAACCCTCTATATTCAGGGAGAAGACGAATAATCTCCGGTCTCATGGGAAAGTTATGGGCCTCTTGAGGTAGGCAAATACATGAGGGTGTGGTGGTTCTTGTAGGTCTCAAAATCTCCCTAAGAGTCCTTCCTAAGTTAGCCAAAGGGACAGGGGGCTCTCTATGAGGTTGAGCATGGGGATTAGGATTCCCCCTTCCCACCGCCGGGGTTGCCGGCGGAACAACACCATCTCCTTGCAGCGGAGGGTCATAAGGTCTTTGAGGGTTGTGAGGCAACCCTTGGTCATTTGGATTAAACGGAATTTGTTGATTTTCAGCATGCTCCATTGAAGGAGTGGAAGGTAAGTGAAATAATGGTCTTGCAATTGGATTACTAGGAGCTTGTTGAGGTGTGATTCTTACAAGTCGGTTTTGCTCATCCCGAGTCCACGCCGACATGCACTAATTCCACCTCAACCAAAATGATATTTACAAGAGTTATATACACAAAGAATTTTTGCATAAAGTAAAAGAGGTGAGAAAACTTACCGGATTTGCAATGTCATTGCAAATTACCACTAGCTCTCTCTCCGAATCAACTAGAACGCTCGCCACTCCCCGGCAACGGCGCCAATTGCTTGGACGTAAATTGATGTGTTGTGCGCATGAGATTCCGAAGCGTAGGAGTCTTATGATCGTCTAGCAATAAAACTAGGAGTACCTAGGTCATTTCCACAGGGAGTGGAATAGGTTCTAGTGATTCTTAGGTTATGCTACCCAATGAATGTAAAACAAGAGTAAATATGGGGTTTGTTTGATTGTGATTTTTGTGCCAAATTAATGGCAAGGATTTGATTTGTAAACTTGTAAATGAGAGAAAGGATGGGTTCTATGGATCCATTCCTTCCTAACCTAGGCTTAGTGGTTTCTCACACATACACATTCAAATGGTCCATGTGACATATGGCTTTGAATGGAAAGATTTTAACAATAAAAGCTCAAGAAAATAGAACAAATGATGGGATGCAACTCACTACTCATCTTGATGTTTTAACATACACATGGAGATCATATGTGCTCATCACCAATATACAACCTCTCACAAGTCATATTTTGGTCATGAATATGACTCCATGTGGTTTCAAAAGGAAGTGAGAGTAGAGGAAGCTAGCATTCCATTAACTTTAAAGCATTTGAGTTGAGAAACCACCATTACCTTGGGTTTTGGAGAGGAACTTCACGAAAGAACCCTCCTTAAATGCCTAGCTAGCCATAATGGAGAAGAAAACAACCATACACAACCATAAAAGCTGAAAATGAGTAAATGCTTGTAATAAATGAACCAAGAACAAGTGTAGCTTACAACCTTGAGATGAAAATGGAAAATAACAACCTAAACTAGAGATTACAAGGTAAGAACAACAAGATTAAACAACAAACTAAGTTACACTAAGCTAAAAATCCAAGAACACAAGCTAAACTAAGCTAAAACCCACAAAAACTAAGCTAACCCTAGAAAACCAAAGCTAAGAGCAAGAGAGAATGGTTCTAACAGCTGCAAATGTGCTTTAAATACCCCCCCATAAGGGCATCAGACATGGGGATGAATGGACAAGAGTACCCCTGAGTTTGGAAGGTTTTACAAAAGACCCGGAATATTTCCCGAACATTGGGACCGGTACCCCCCCAAGGTGGGACCGGTACCATTCTCTACTGCATAAGTGGGACCGGTACCCCCCAATGTGGGACCGGTACCCCTTCTGCAAAATTGCCAGAAAAGCCTTGTTTTGACTTCCAAGATCCCTCGCTTCGTCCTCGCTTGCCCCGAATGATCGTATGAGCTTGAAAACCTTCTCCAAAGGTACTTGGTCCTTCAATGCCTTGGAAATGAGCGAATGACTTGCTTGGGCGAGGCTTTGACGGGGAACGCTCCATAAATGCATACCATGATCATGAGAATGTGCTTGCAAGCTTTGGTCAGTGGATGAAAACCTTCGGCATTCATCGAACACCTTCAAAAGAATGGAATTAGCACCATGCAACCTGCACGTGCTCAAAAACAATGAAAGGATTAAAAATACCAGAATCAAGCCAAACTAGGGTTGAAGAACAGGTAAAATGTACAAAAAGACAAGTAAAAACGGGCGAATTATGTGCTAAACACACCCTCCAACCTGTATCTTGCTAGTCCCTAGTAAGATTTGAACCAAAAAGAACTAAGAACTAAGAGAAAAGAAACAAATAAATGAACAAAAGAGTTCTCTTTCAACATGCAAATATGAGCATACTACTTTAACTTGACATACAATGCAAGAAATTGAACTACT
The DNA here is from genome assembly GCA_017140935.1 of Hamamelis virginiana. Lineage (NCBI taxonomy): Eukaryota > Viridiplantae > Streptophyta > Magnoliopsida > Saxifragales > Hamamelidaceae > Hamamelis > Hamamelis virginiana. The sequence continues at coordinate 3,447 of JAESVK010047967.1, read as the reverse complement.
TATGCTTGTCCCTTTTCCATGTGTGTGAAATTTTTGCCAATAAGAGCTTCACAAAACCAACATCCATCAACAAGAACTAAAAACAATGATATAAGAATGAGTGGAATGGAGTAACGCGAAAGCATACACCATGAAGCAGAAATAAGGCATTCATAACAAAAACTAACCATTCATAGATGCATAATGTTCATAAGGGAACAACCGACACTTTAAAATCAAAAAGGACTTCTAAGCATGTAATGACCGGGGGTTTACACAAAGGGGCTTCAAAACAAAACGGGTGTTGGGTTTAACATGGCTTGGGTCACTACCCTGTGCCAACACCGCCCTATGCTACCCTAAACGAAATAAAACTAGACTTAGAAAAGTAAAAACACAACTGAAACACAAACAACCTAACTACTAAAAAGGCACCCCAACTACTCCTCCTCTGATTCCTCCTCATCACTGAAATCATCTTCATCCACACAATCGTCAAGCTCATCGGAATCCCCCTCCAAGGTAGGAAGTGGTGGTTCAACAGCAGATGGGTCACCTCTAAGCACAAGAACTTCTTTCTCCAACCTAGCCAGTCTATGGTCAATCTGCTTCTGCTTCCCCAGAATGCATTTGAACCATCCCTTGATTCTGCGCTCCATTCTCTTGAGTGGAGATGTACTTGCAGGCTTAGGCGCTGACGACGAGGACGGCCCTTCAGAAACTGACTGGGATTGAGCTGGCCTGGGGCTTCACTGAAGCTGCTATACTCCTTGCTTCGGTTACATTGTTGATGGGACCAAAGTGAGGAAGTGTCATTTTGTTCTTTGGAGGCAACTTGATTCCTTCAGCTTTTACAATTTAAGTGATCAAGCAAGGATGAGGCATGTAGGTCGACTTGCTTGCGAAGTTCACAAAGTCCCTCATTACTGCCCAAATCACTGCTGCGAAGTCAATTCGCCGCCCATTCATCACTTCAAAAAGAAACTTGATCTCATCGACTCTTGGTATTTTTTCTTTTCCTTTTGGGTCAATGCGACAGTGGATGATTTTGTTCATTAAGGCATACTCGGGCTTTAGCTTCCCAGGGGTGAACTGATTTTTATTGAATGATATCATTGGCACAGGGTTTGAGCACATAGCTCGAGCGAAGGACGCCCCATCGAAAGGTGTCAATGGGCGGAATGGGTAAGGGACACCATCTGCATGGGAAGGTCGAGGATATCCCAAGGCCGTAGCAATGACTGTAGTGTTCACTAGAAAGGACTTTCCACCTACAGTTGTCTTCATGTGATACTCCATTTCCGCATGTACTCTCAGATTCGAGTAAAACTCTCTCACCACGGATGGGTGATAGCCCTCGACAGGCCTACACAGGAAGCCCAAGTTTTGGGTATCTATAGCACCTCGAATGGGATGAGTGTGGATAAAAGTTGAAGCTTCAACAGTCCTTTCACAAACGAAACCTCTTTTGGCAAGTGACTGAACCCATTCATCCTCTTCCCCTTCTTCCCCACCTTCATCAAACATGGCCTCTATGTCATCATCCTCGCTCTCTTCACTTTCACTTTCATGCCTCTTTCCCCTTCCCTTCTTCACAGGTTGAGAAGAGCTTGCCTTTCTCTTTTTAACTGCCTGCTCCACAGAAGAGCCTGAGGCTTTCCCTCCTTTCGGTGTCTTGGTTCTAGCCATGAGCGTCACAACTAGACCAAAAACACAAAGTAGCACTAGCATGGCTACTACACAGTCCCACATGCCCATTTCAATGAACATCGAACACCCCCTCTTAGCATCGCACAGCATTTTCCTTCCCAAAAGCTCCATAATCACACAAATCACCACCGACAATAGTATAATCCCCACAAACAATAACAACCTTCACCCAAACACAAATCACCAAATGTAGAACAAAAACCTAACTTGCTTGCAACTTCAAAAATTGAAACACTTACCCACAATGCAAGAGAATGCTTCAAAACACCCAAAAGAAGTCCACTACCGCCACTCTAGTGCATACCCGCCTTCAATCAATGGAAAGAGTGTGTAAAATGGTGGATTTTCAGGTTTAGGGTTAGGGTTTTTGCGATACGAGATGGGAATGGGGTGATGTATGGTGAAAAAGTGAGAAAATTAGGGTTTTGATGGTGGATTTGGTGAGGAATGGTAAAAATCTCTCCAAAGTGATGGAGGATGCTTGGGAGGGGTTGAAAGAGAGGAAAGATGAGAAAAGTGGGTGAAATAGGGTTGGAATAGGGTTAAAAGTCGAGCTAGGGCTTAAAAGGCTCGTATTTTTCAAACTGCAGCAGGTGGTACCGGTCCCACTTAAAGTGGTACCGGTCCCATTCAGTACTGGTTGAGGGGTACCGGTCCCTCCATGAGGGGTACCGATCCCACTTTGCTGAAAGTGCCCAATTTTGCCTTTTTATGCAATTTTTCAACTTTGCAAGCCACCAAACCTTGTTCAAATGAGTTTTCAACCACCACCACCTTGAAACACCGGGGAAAAAGTACCACGGCATGCTAACACGGCTCCGCCTTCCAAAATTACCCTAGGGTTCCTAAGCTTTGAACGAATTGGCACTCTTGGCTCAAATTAGGGTTCGAAATGGAAACTTTCAAGGAGTTGAGGTTCAAAAGAGCAATGATGGCCTAAAATCATCTTTCAAAGTTGTACGATTGTTCCAAAATGAATATGGTGCATACAAATGAAAGTTCATGCGAAAATGCGATTCTTGAAGCTCAAATCAAGCGAAAATGTGCTTGAATCAAAAATCATGACTTGCGAAACTAAAAATACCAAATGTATTCGATATGAGCATAACTTGATGCGAGTCACGATGTGGAAAACATGAATAGATGGATGGGATGACAAAATGTTCAAGTGATATGCTATAAGTTTTAGTTCCACTCCAATGGCGTGCATGTGCAATAGGAAAGTTCACATACATAATGCAAGTTCAATAGGAAGCATAGCATATAAGTCTCAAGTTTTATTCTCATGCAAGCTCAAAAATCGAAAAATTTTGCATTAAAAGTATTTGCTATGATTCTTGCTAAGCATGCTACTCTATATCCAAAAAGAAGCTACCTATTGTGTGAGAATGATCATGAAAAATGAACACAAGTGAACCTCCCCCCCTACTTAAGAATGAGCATTGTCCTCAATGCATGTAAAAAAAAGCATTTAAAGACAAAAATGGGAAGAGGCTACAAAAGCACTTGCAAATCATTTACACTACCGTAAATCTGCACAAAGGTTAGAGTATCCACAATTTCCAAAAGAAAACAACTAAACAAAGGTAAAAAGAGCTATATACACATAATCACAAAAGAAGTTACTCTGATGGGGCCTCGCAATAGACTGGGTTTACAAGTTCCTCTTCCACAGTCTCATGCGAAAAGTTCTCCAAAAATGGCTTGAGGCGTTGTCCATTCACTTTGAAAATGTTGCCATTCTTGGGATTCTCAATC
>JAESVK010047966.1:0-11041 GCA_017140935.1 Hamamelis virginiana | reverse complement strand
TTTTAGAAAGCGAAAAGGCTAATGCCCAAGCTATTAATGATATTAGAAATGAACTTAATGAGTTGACCGATTTATTGGTTGTGTTTCAACAAGAGGATAACTTTCATTCATAACCCGAAACATTCTTTCATGGTCAACAAAGTGAGGAAGTTTTTAATGACATTAATGATCATTAAGAGCAAGTCAAGGCAATCCCCACACTAAGGAGTGAAAAGTTTGAAAATTTTTCTTTGAAAGACTCTCCTAATTAGTCAAATGTGAATCCTAGTGATGGTGATATGCCCCATAACTCAAACATTAATTCTGCTATTTTGGAGGTGAATGTTGTGTTGGAAGAAAAAGAGTGGGTGCCACCTAGGTTTGAGGAGTCCACCCCTCCCTCTTTTCAAGAAGAGATTTTGTCCCTAATATCCAAACCACCTGAACTTGAAGAGATTCAAATGCCCTACATTTTAAAATTTTCCACCTCAGGTGAAAATAAAAATTTCCAAAGGATTACAAAGGGTATACATAAGGTTGAGGTGGAGGAAGTTGCTTCAAACTTCTTGACTAAGTTCTCTACACTTGGGAACTCAATTGAGGAGTGGTTGGAGAAGAGGGAGCATATCCGAACAGTTTTTGATCCTGGTGGATAGGATCTTTTCCTAGTAGGTTGTATATAGTGGATATCTATTGTGCTTGTTTTCATTATTGTCATTTACTTTTTCATTTTCCATGTTATCTTGTGGATAGACTAACCCCATTTGCAGGATAGTGTTGTGATTTCGAGTTCACACAAGTGCTTTTGGAGCCTTTTCTCAGTCCATCTTGTCTCTTTTGCTATATCCTTTAATGCATTGAGGACAATGCACAGTTTAAGTTTGGGGGGAGAGGCATACACTTTGTGCATAATGTACAAACAGTTGCAAAAGGGAGTAGGTTTTAACTTGTTGGGCATATTGTTGAATTAATCAGTTAGCCTTCACACATAGTTGTGGTCATTCAGTACTATGCTCCTTTAGATTGAGAAATTCATAGTTATGCACTGCTTTGAGTGATAAATTGTGCTCATGATTTGCTTTTGTTTTGTTCAAGCTACTGTAGAGGTTCAATCTCTGTTCACCATGTTAATGCAGTTAATACCTTTTAGTGAACTTGTTAATTAGATGCACGTGTGTAGTTTCAAATGTCAGTTTAATGTAAACCCCATTATTCATGTATTGTCTATGCATTTCCCCATGTTTTCCATGGTGTTTCTCTTGTGATTTGTGGTTATTTTTGCTTTTCTGCTCATTGTGCCTCAGTAATGCATTTCATAAGCATTTGAAACTCATTTTCTCAATTTGGAACACTTCGCACATGTTTGAATATGATTTAAGGCCCCCTTGATGTTTTGAGCCTAATTTCTCTAATATTGGTCACCATTTGTTCCCCCTTTGAGCCTTGTTTCCATATGATGTTGGTAAAGCCTAGGAAGCCTGAAGAGTTTGTATATAGGTTGTTTTTGAAGAAGCTGAATGCATCTTTATGTTTGGGGATTTGTTTGTGTGGTGGAAACGCTGGAAAATGGGCTCTTGGAAGCCATTTTTGTGTTGTGGTATGAGACCTAAATGCTTGGAGTTGAATCTAGCATAATTTTGCAGGTTTGGTAAATGGTTGGGCTGTGTTTGTGCTTGGTTGAAGAAATTTGTTATCTTTGGGTGTTAACTTTTGAAGGAAGAAATGAAGCAGGTGGCAGTGAGCTCTTGAACCGGTAGTGAGTCTTATTACCGGTAGCAGAAATCATAGCAGGAATTATTTAATTTTGAGAAGAGGAGGTAGTGAGCTCTTGAACCGGTAGTAAGTCATATTATCGGTAGTAGTAAAGAGCCTCGTGATTTTCTTTTGAGTAGCAGTGGGCCAAGTCATTTAAGTAAACCCGTTTCTCTCTCATCTTATTAGTCAAACCAAAGTCAGCCCTCCCACTTCCATCTCTTTTGTATTCCCCCCCCAAAAAAAAAAGTGATGATGTGATGTGATTTCAAAAAAAAAAAAAAAGTACAAAAAAGTAATGTAGAAAAGAATTATTAAAGGTGATGATGTGATCAGACTTTAAAAGTACAAAAAAAAAAGGGTACAAAAAGTAATTTTGAAAAGTCAAAATTACCTAACCCCATTACTACCCCTTTCCCATCTCATTTCTCTCTGCCCCAAAAAGCAAACCCCCATGTTTCTCAGACAAGCCATCCCAGCAAAACCCCTCATCTTCCAAGCCATATCCTCACCACCACGCACCGCTCCATCACGCCATCTCCACCATCACTCCAGCTCCATCATCGCAGCGCCGTGCCATCTCACCACCACTCCACCACTATCGCCGCCATCTCACCACCACCTCGCCGCCGGCAAACTCCCCTCCATTCCGATGAGTTCTCCATTTTTTTTTCTTCCCTCTTCATTTCTTCTTTGCACACCCTGGTACCCATTTCCTTCCACAGCAAGCTAAAATTACAACATCCAACCCCGAAAATCACCATTAAAACCCACTCCTCACTATCCCTCTTCCCATTCTCCTATTTTTATTTTCCAAAGCCCCAAAGTTCTGTGTTGTTTTTCTGGGAAACTTTTGTTAGTTTGCAGCTCTGTTTGGATTTATTTTTTATATTCATGCTTCTGGGTTCGGATTTTTTTGCATTTGCTGTAGGGCTGGTTGCACTGAAATGTGGGTGAATGTTGGGTTAAAGCCTGGATGTTAGGCTTTGTGGTTGATTGGTATGTTTTGCTGAGCTTGGGTTAATTTTATTGCTTGAGAAGCTGCTGCTGTGGGACTGGATGCACTGTAATGTGGGTTTAGTTTTTATTTATTTATTGTGTGCTGCATTGTTGATGCCTGGATGTTAGGGTTTTTGCTTTGCTATTGCTGCTGGAGAGGGGATTTGTTTGCTGGATTTTTCACTGTTGGTTTTGGGGCATTTTGCTGCAGTGTTGTGTGATTAGTTTTTATTGAGGCTGTTTGGTTAGCAGAGTTGGGAGTTGAAGTTCTTCTGATTTTGGGATTTATTTCACTGTAATTTTTGGTTGCCTAACTCGCCATGGCTCGTACGAAAATGGTTAAGAAGAAGAAGGCTACTGCTAGCCCCTCTAAAGCAGTGCATAAATCAAAAAGGGATACTTCTCAGCCTATCAAGGGCAAGAGCCCTGCTAGCCCCTCACAAAAGGCCGCTGGAAAAGGCAAAACCAAACAGAAAGAGTTAAAGCCCATTGAGCCACCAGTTAAGGATGAAGACATGTCCTACATTGGGCCCAGAAAAAGGGTGAAGCTCACCTGGGAGGAATCAATTGGCAAATGGACTGCTTTATGTGAGCGTATGGTGGATAGCAAAAATCTGGTGGCAAATGTGGTTGTCAATACCATTGCAAGTCTAGGCTTGAAGCACATGTTTTCAAAAGTCGAGAGTTATAAGCTAGCTCTGGTCAGGGATTTTTTTATGCTGGCTTATCATTGGTAGAAGATGGACGCAGTGGTTAAAAGGTTGTTTGAGGTGTCAGTGGTGGGGAAGTAGTGAATAGTGGTTGATGAATGAAATTGTTTTGTTTTGGAATTGAAACTTTTGTGTTGTCAATTGGGGACTTAGTCTGATTAATTTAGGTTCAATTCAAGGCTGATTTTGTTGGGATGTTCTCTAAGGGTAGAATAGGGTTTTTGTGGTTGTGGTGGTTCATTTTGGGTAGAAAACCTTAACTTTACTAAAAACCACCACATTTTGGTCCCGATCTCTTCTAACCCAGTGTCATTACAACCTTATTAAAGACCTTTTTGATTTAAACTGTGTTTGAATTTAAGACTGAGCATTTGGTATTACTGTGCATATGTTAATGTGTTTTTGTGATTTCTCCTCTCACCTATTAAGTTATTTGAACTTGAATGTTTTCTTATGTAGGATATTTGTAAAATCTCTGTTGTTGTGCTTGTTCTTAATTCCATCCTTTCCATTATGTTTGTGTATCTGTGTGCTCTCATGATAGGTTAACTTTTTGGTAATGATTGCATTAATGATTGGTGATTATCTTTGTCTGCGCATGAGCTTATTCTGAGTTAAATTGTTCAAAGGTTTGCATTACTTAAGAATAGTCAATCTTGGGAGCATATGATGTTTGAATGACCATAGCTTGTGTCATGAAGGTTTTTCTAGTCTCTGATGTATCTTTTTGCTAGGGACTAGCAAAATTCAAGTTTGGGGGTGTGATTAGCATCATAAATCACAATTTTAGCAGTGCTTTTATCCCCATTTTGTCGCACATTTTAATTCAAATATCATAATTTCGATGCATAAGACTTAACGTTCACTTTTTAATGTTTTATAGGTTTTTGTTGTCAAAGAGTGGGTTGAAGGCCCTCTTTTCGTCGATCTTTTTTTTTGCAAAGTAGTGGAGCATGCTTGGGTTGAGTTTGGAAGCAAAACGAAGCATTTTGGCAAAAGTTGTTCCTTACTACCGGTATTGAGTCTTACTACCGGTAGTGAGTCTTACTACCGGTAATAGGAATTACTAGGAAATTCAAGCAGGAAACCAGTGAGCTCTTACCGGTAGTTGTTCCCTACTACCGGTAGTAGAGGACCCGCGCAGCAGATTTTTACTTTTGGCTTTTTGGTGCCCTTTTTAATGGAAAACTTGTAATTTCTTCAAAGTTAAAGTTGCCCTAAGCTAGGGAAATGTTACTTTACTCTTGGGCCGTGAAAAGGGGGGGGGAATCTTACACAAGACGTTTCTCTCTCTTAGTTTCTTCTCCTCTTAGGTTTTCTCCATAGATTTTCTAGGGTTTTTAATTTCTCTCTAGATTAGTTAATACTTAGTTTAATCACTTAGTTTATGTTAGATTTAGTTGGTTCTTACTTTATTTCACCTGTAATCAATAGTTTTAGTTGTTTCATCTTACTTTTGGCTTGAAGATTTTGTATTTTCATCTCTTTGGTAATATAGAAGCATTTATTTCAAATTTTATGCATTTATTGTTCTTCTTTGTGCATTTACTCCTATTTATGGCTAGTTAATCACCCCAATGTGGGTTCTATGGTGGATTTCTTCTCCAAGCCCTTGGTAAATGATGCTCTCTCATCTCAAAAGCTTTCAAATATCAATGGAATGAAGTTTAAACACTCTCCCATCTTTTGAAACCTTGTAATTTCGTATTCATGACCATTTTATGATTAGTTAAGCTTGTTGTGTTTGGTTTATGAACACATATGCAAATTACTTGTTTGTGAAAATGCCCAAGAGAGTTTTGATTTATTTCACTTTATTTAAGCCTCTATTGTCAAATCCTCCAACCAAGACCATAGAGTAAATGGAATCTTGGTTGAGTTTTGTTTGAGAGCTCATTTATCAAAGGTTTGGAAGGAATGAACCTATAGGACCCATCTCCTTTATTTAACAAGTTTTTATTTTCAACTTGCCATTAATTTGGCACAAATCTTTCACAACAAACAAACCCTCATATTTTACATTTTCTTTGCATTTATTGGGTAGCAAGACCTAAGGATCATTTAGACCTGTTCCACTCCCTGTGGATATGACCTGGGGACTCTCTCAGTATTTATTGCTTGACGACCGGTGGACTCCTCTGCTTGGGAATCTATTGCGCACATCAACATTTTAAGTTCAAGCAATTGGCGCCGTTGCCGGGGAGTGGCGAGCGTTCTAATTTGATTCGAAGAGAGCTAGTGGTAATTTGCAATTACATTGCAAATCCGGTAAGTTCTTTTCCCTCTTTTAATTTATGCAAAAAAAAAAAAAAAAATTTATCCAAGACCTAACCTCAATGCAAGGAGGTTATGACCAATACTCATATTTTGGAGAAAGAAATGATATGAATGCAAATTTCTGTAGTGCATTGGGACATAACAACCCTCCACAAATAATGACATTGAAGGATCGTATAATCCAAAATTTAAGAATGTCAAGGTTGTGTCCCAAAGTTGAGGAGGCTTGTGCCATTTGTGAGACATATGGGCATTCCACTAATGTTTGCCCTAATCTCCCTATGTATAGGAGAGTCTTCCTTGAGCAATCAAATGCTCTTAATCAACAAGAGAACTCTTACAATTCTCCACATTCCAGCACATATAATCATGGGTGGCAAGATCACCCTACTTTTGATTGGAGCAATGGTTACGAGGTTAATCCTCAAGAGCCGCAGAGTTACTATTCCTCTATTGACCAACCAAATTATGAGTATGATGGTCATTCTTCCTATTTTGACGGTCAAGGATACCAAGGGTTTGACTCAAACCCAAACCAAGGTTATGCCCCACCACCCTATCCAATGGGTCAATCATTTTACCAACCACCTCAAGAATCACCTCAAGTGAGCTTGAATGATGTTTTGGAAAATTTTTTAGAAAGCGAAAAGGCTAATGCCCAAGCTATTAATGATATTAGAAATGAACTTAATGAGTTGACCGATTTATTGGTTGTGTTTCAACAAGAGGATAACTTTCATTCATAACCCGAAACATTCTTTCATGGTCAACAAAGTGAGGAAGTTTTTAATGACATTAATGATCATTAAGAGCAAGTCAAGGCAATCCCCACACTAAGGAGTGAAAAGTTTGAAAATTTTTCTTTGAAAGACTCTCCTAATTAGTCAAATGTGAATCCTAGTGATGGTGATATGCCCCATAACTCAAACATTAATTCTGCTATTTTGGAGGTGAATGTTGTGTTGGAAGAAAAAGAGTGGGTGCCACCTAGGTTTGAGGAGTCCACCCCTCCCTCTTTTCAAGAAGAGATTTTGTCCCTAATATCCAAACCACCTGAACTTGAAGAGATTCAAATGCCCTACATTTTAAAATTTTCCACCTCAGGTGAAAATAAAAATTTCCAAAGGATTACAAAGGGTATACATAAGGTTGAGGTGGAGGAAGTTGCTTCAAACTTCTTGACTAAGTTCTCTACACTTGGGAACTCAATTGAGGAGTGGTTGGAGAAGAGGGAGCATATCCGAACAGTTTTTGATCCTGGTGGATAGGATCTTTTCCTAGTAGGTTGTATATAGTGGATATCTATTGTGCTTGTTTTCATTATTGTCATTTACTTTTTCATTTTCCATGTTATCTTGTGGATAGACTAACCCCATTTGCAGGATAGTGTTGTGATTTCGAGTTCACACAAGTGCTTTTGGAGCCTTTTCTCAGTCCATCTTGTCTCTTTTGCTATATCCTTTAATGCATTGAGGACAATGCACAGTTTAAGTTTGGGGGGAGAGGCATACACTTTGTGCATAATGTACAAACAGTTGCAAAAGGGAGTAGGTTTTAACTTGTTGGGCATATTGTTGAATTAATCAGTTAGCCTTCACACATAGTTGTGGTCATTCAGTACTATGCTCCTTTAGATTGAGAAATTCATAGTTATGCACTGCTTTGAGTGATAAATTGTGCTCATGATTTGCTTTTGTTTTGTTCAAGCTACTGTAGAGGTTCAATCTCTGTTCACCATGTTAATGCAGTTAATACCTTTTAGTGAACTTGTTAATTAGATGCACGTGTGTAGTTTCAAATGTCAGTTTAATGTAAACCCCATTATTCATGTATTGTCTATGCATTTCCCCATGTTTTCCATGGTGTTTCTCTTGTGATTTGTGGTTATTTTTGCTTTTCTGCTCATTGTGCCTCAGTAATGCATTTCATAAGCATTTGAAACTCATTTTCTCAATTTGGAACACTTCGCACATGTTTGAATATGATTTAAGGCCCCCTTGATGTTTTGAGCCTAATTTCTCTAATATTGGTCACCATTTGTTCCCCCTTTGAGCCTTGTTTCCATATGATGTTGGTAAAGCCTAGGAAGCCTGAAGAGTTTGTATATAGGTTGTTTTTGAAGAAGCTGAATGCATCTTTATGTTTGGGGATTTGTTTGTGTGGTGGAAACGCTGGAAAATGGGCTCTTGGAAGCCATTTTTGTGTTGTGGTATGAGACCTAAATGCTTGGAGTTGAATCTAGCATAATTTTGCAGGTTTGGTAAATGGTTGGGCTGTGTTTGTGCTTGGTTGAAGAAATTTGTTATCTTTGGGTGTTAACTTTTGAAGGAAGAAATGAAGCAGGTGGCAGTGAGCTCTTGAACCGGTAGTGAGTCTTATTACCGGTAGCAGAAATCATAGCAGGAATTATTTAATTTTGAGAAGAGGAGGTAGTGAGCTCTTGAACCGGTAGTAAGTCATATTATCGGTAGTAGTAAAGAGCCTCGTGATTTTCTTTTGAGTAGCAGTGGGCCAAGTCATTTAAGTAAACCCGTTTCTCTCTCATCTTATTAGTCAAACCAAAGTCAGCCCTCCCACTTCCATCTCTTTTGTATTCCCCCCCCAAAAAAAAAAGTGATGATGTGATGTGATTTCAAAAAAAAAAAAAAAGTACAAAAAAGTAATGTAGAAAAGAATTATTAAAGGTGATGATGTGATCAGACTTTAAAAGTACAAAAAAAAAAGGGTACAAAAAGTAATTTTGAAAAGTCAAAATTACCTAACCCCATTACTACCCCTTTCCCATCTCATTTCTCTCTGCCCCAAAAAGCAAACCCCCATGTTTCTCAGACAAGCCATCCCAGCAAAACCCCTCATCTTCCAAGCCATATCCTCACCACCACGCACCGCTCCATCACGCCATCTCCACCATCACTCCAGCTCCATCATCGCAGCGCCGTGCCATCTCACCACCACTCCACCACTATCGCCGCCATCTCACCACCACCTCGCCGCCGGCAAACTCCCCTCCATTCCGATGAGTTCTCCATTTTTTTTTCTTCCCTCTTCATTTCTTCTTTGCACACCCTGGTACCCATTTCCTTCCACAGCAAGCTAAAATTACAACATCCAACCCCGAAAATCACCATTAAAACCCACTCCTCACTATCCCTCTTCCCATTCTCCTATTTTTATTTTCCAAAGCCCCAAAGTTCTGTGTTGTTTTTCTGGGAAACTTTTGTTAGTTTGCAGCTCTGTTTGGATTTATTTTTTATATTCATGCTTCTGGGTTCGGATTTTTTTGCATTTGCTGTAGGGCTGGTTGCACTGAAATGTGGGTGAATGTTGGGTTAAAGCCTGGATGTTAGGCTTTGTGGTTGATTGGTATGTTTTGCTGAGCTTGGGTTAATTTTATTGCTTGAGAAGCTGCTGCTGTGGGACTGGATGCACTGTAATGTGGGTTTAGTTTTTATTTATTTATTGTGTGCTGCATTGTTGATGCCTGGATGTTAGGGTTTTTGCTTTGCTATTGCTGCTGGAGAGGGGATTTGTTTGCTGGATTTTTCACTGTTGGTTTTGGGGCATTTTGCTGCAGTGTTGTGTGATTAGTTTTTATTGAGGCTGTTTGGTTAGCAGAGTTGGGAGTTGAAGTTCTTCTGATTTTGGGATTTATTTCACTGTAATTTTTGGTTGCCTAACTCGCCATGGCTCGTACGAAAATGGTTAAGAAGAAGAAGGCTACTGCTAGCCCCTCTAAAGCAGTGCATAAATCAAAAAGGGATACTTCTCAGCCTATCAAGGGCAAGAGCCCTGCTAGCCCCTCACAAAAGGCCGCTGGAAAAGGCAAAACCAAACAGAAAGAGTTAAAGCCCATTGAGCCACCAGTTAAGGATGAAGACATGTCCTACATTGGGCCCAGAAAAAGGGTGAAGCTCACCTGGGAGGAATCAATTGGCAAATGGACTGCTTTATGTGAGCGTATGGTGGATAGCAAAAATCTGGTGGCAAATGTGGTTGTCAATACCATTGCAAGTCTAGGCTTGAAGCACATGTTTTCAAAAGTCGAGAGTTATAAGCTAGCTCTGGTCAGGGATTTTTTTATGCTGGCTTATCATTGGTAGAAGATGGACGCAGTGGTTAAAAGGTTGTTTGAGGTGTCAGTGGTGGGGAAGTAGTGAATAGTGGTTGATGAATGAAATTGTTTTGTTTTGGAATTGAAACTTTTGTGTTGTCAATTGGGGACTTAGTCTGATTAATTTAGGTTCAATTCAAGGCTGATTTTGTTGGGATGTTCTCTAAGGGTAGAATAGGGTTTTTGTGGTTGTGGTGGTTCATTTTGGGTAGAAAACCTTAACTTTACTAAAAACCACCACATTTTGGTCCCGATCTCTTCTAACCCAGTGTCATTACAACCTTATTAAAGACCTTTTTGATTTAAACTGTGTTTGAATTTAAGACTGAGCATTTGGTATTACTGTGCATATGTTAATGTGTTTTTGTGATTTCTCCTCTCACCTATTAAGTTATTTGAACTTGAATGTTTTCTTATGTAGGATATTTGTAAAATCTCTGTTGTTGTGCTTGTTCTTAATTCCATCCTTTCCATTATGTTTGTGTATCTGTGTGCTCTCATGATAGGTTAACTTTTTGGTAATGATTGCATTAATGATTGGTGATTATCTTTGTCTGCGCATGAGCTTATTCTGAGTTAAATTGTTCAAAGGTTTGCATTACTTAAGAATAGTCAATCTTGGGAGCATATGATGTTTGAATGACCATAGCTTGTGTCATGAAGGTTTTTCTAGTCTCTGATGTATCTTTTTGCTAGGGACTAGCAAAATTCAAGTTTGGGGGTGTGATTAGCATCATAAATCACAATTTTAGCAGTGCTTTTATCCCCATTTTGTCGCACATTTTAATTCAAATATCATAATTTCGATGCATAAGACTTAACGTTCACTTTTTAATGTTTTATAGGTTTTTGTTGTCAAAGAGTGGGTTGAAGGCCCTCTTTTCGTCGATCTTTTTTTTTGCAAAGTAGTGGAGCATGCTTGGGTTGAGTTTGGAAGCAAAACGAAGCATTTTGGCAAAAGTTGTTCCTTACTACCGGTATTGAGTCTTACTACCGGTAGTGAGTCTTACTACCGGTAATAGGAATTACTAGGAAATTCAAGCAGGAAACCAGTGAGCTCTTACCGGTAGTTGTTCCCTACTACCGGTAGTAGAGGACCCGCGCAGCAGATTTTTACTTTTGGCTTTTTGGTGCCCTTTTTAATGGAAAACTTGTAATTTCTTCAAAGTTAAAGTTGCCCTAAGCTAGGGAAATGTTACTTTACTCTTGGGCC
>JAESVK010047964.1:0-16651 GCA_017140935.1 Hamamelis virginiana | reverse complement strand
CCCCCCCCCTTCTCTCTATGGTTAGGGCGTCGTAATACTTGAGGCGTTCGACCCTAGCTATCTCCTGTGTAAAGGTCATGACCGGTCGTCATTCAAGGTCGAATTATGGGGGAATAGGACTGGTGGCAGGGACAGAAGAGCGCCAACGCGAAGGGACGCCCTCGCGAGGAGGCAGGGTCGCCCCTCTGTCTTGGCCAGGTCGATTTGGCATCTCTAGGAAATGACACGTGGGTAATGTAATGCATTCTCTCTCTCTGCATTTATTGACTTCACGCCTCGGGCAGTGTGCGGCCATACTATACAGGCTATGGCCGCCATTGCAGGACCTAGGTCGAACGCTACTGTGCTGAGACCTAGGGCGGCGGTGTCAACTGTACAAAATCAGTCAAATCATCCGCCCATTTTCATGATTGGAAATGGCAGGGAGCCAGGGCGTCGGCTTGACTGCGCCCTGGCCTCCCTGTCAGTGATTTGACCCCTTTTGTACTCGCCTTCCTTCTCCTATAAAAGAGAAGGTTTTAACCTCATTTAAGGGGGACGAACAACCAAGGATAGGAAGGAAAAGAAGAGAATTTATTACAGGAGGTTATCCCTTGCGATCTTAGGGTCTAGATCGCGAAGGATAACACCTAAGTCGTGTCCAGAAGTTGATCAGATCGACTTATTCTGTTCCCCTCTCATATCCATCCCTCTAAGTACTAAAAAACCGCTATTTTCACGGCAATCCTCACGATTGTAAGGACCTCTCCAGTTTCATACGTAAACATTTTGGCGACTCCACTGGGGAGGTTGTACGTATAATGGCGGCCCGAACTCGAAGTAGCAACCGAGTTGGCGCGGGTGGAGGGACCGGCGCTAATGGAGAAGAAATCGCCGACTCAGCGCATGGTAGTGCCCATCAGGCTATCATTAACGAGATCATGGCGACACTTACTCCCACCATCACCTCCATGATGCAAGAGACTCAAGAAAAGATGCTACAGATCCTGCGATCGCACACCGCGATCCCCGAATCTAACGCTCCTCAGCTCCACGGGGGCGCGGACGCAACCAGAGGGGAAGGAGGAGCCTCACGACCAAGGGAAGGGGCTGGCTCGGCCGCAGAACTCCCACCTGCTACGGAGGCGACCCCGCCACCGACTAGCTCCTTCATCACAAGGGAGGATCTCGAAAGACTTTTGCAGCAAGAACGTGCCAGGTTCTCTCGGCCCCTACCACCGATACCTGATTGCGATCTACGCCCTCCCTACCCCCTCGACCTCGCTAGCGCGCCTTACCCTGTAGGGTACGTGCCGCCCTTGAAATTCCCCATGTTTAATGGGAAGAAAGGGAATGCTAGGGAGCATGTGGTGCGTTTCCTAGACGCCCTGGGGGCCTACCGATCGAACGAAGGCTTAAGGCTTAGGGAATTTTCAAAGTCGTTGACAGAAGGTGCCTACACTTGGTACTCGAATCTAGCGCCCGAATCGATGCCCACCTGGGACATTATGGTCGGCACGTTCTACAGAAAATTTTTCTGGGTCGACGAGCGCGTGACTGCGATCACCCTCAGCCAAGAACGCCAGAACCAAGGCGAGGATTTGGTCGAGTACGTCAAGAGATTTCGTGAAAAGGCGATGGAATGTTACGACTCCGTCGCAGAGGAAGGGTTGGTGAGCCTATGTGTGGCAGGCATGAATATGGCCTATAGGGTGTACCTCGAGAATCTCCCCCTTTCTTCATTTTCCAAGTTGTACGAAGCGGCGCGAAGAACCAGTAAGAGTGTGCTTCTTCCCGCCCAAAAATTCGAATGGAAGCGGGAAAAGAGACCAGCCGCTGCCGAGGTCGCGGCAGCAGAGCCGCAGAAAAGGATCAAAGGAGGGAGGGGACAGAGGAAAGAACCTGCCGACCTTCCTCCCTTTCCCTGCGGAGCTAAAGAGGTCCTCCATCTGTTGGAACAATGGGTAAAAGATGGAGCGATCTCATTGCCATCGGTCGATATCGAACCAACAGCTAACGACCGAGCCCACCCCAACTTTTGCGCGTTCCACCAGCACACGCGGCACCAAACAATGGATTGTTGGGCCTTGAGGAGAATCTTTGAGAGAAAAATGAAGGCAGGAGAGCTCGAAGTGATAGCCCCGGTGGCTGACGTGAACCATGTCCCGTTTCCAATCCATGGTGGTGCGGGAGGCCAAACCCATATGGCCTCCCACGAAGATGAAGCACGTGAAAGGAGCGAAGTCGATCCGCTAGGGGAATACGACGGGATCGCAGCATCTCTACAACAGACCCCCAAGTTTAAGCACTTTTATGATCAATTGGGCTTTGGCGAGGTCGCCAGATTCGAAGCCTCCAGAGCTCTGGCCAAAGTCGCGCATGAGCAGCATGAAGCAGCTTTCGCCGAAGGTGGGTCGATTAGGCAAAAGGTCAAGCTCCAAGAGACCTCGATCACTTTCTCCGACGAAGACATTGAAATACCATACCTCAATCATAACAGGCCCCTGTTCTTGACGGCCTTCGTTAATGGGGTTGAACTGAAGCGTGCGTTTGTCGATACAGGGTCGTCCATAAATATAATATCGATCTACACGCTGGAAAAAGCAGGGATCTCCATCGATAGAGTAGTAAGGATACCCATGAACGTACTTGGGTTCGCAGCGGCCCATCACAAGACCCTCGGATACGTGGATCTTGACCTACAGGTCGGACCAATGAGAGGGAGCTCCCGCTTTCAAGTTATTGATGTAGATACAAACTACCACGCACTGTTAGGACGACCGTGGCTGCACAAGTACAGGGTGGTACCTTCCACCTTTCACCAGTGCGTGAAATGCCGGTGGAAAGGCGGGGTCGTCAGAATCCCCGCCTCAACTACTCCTTTTGGGCCTGAAGAAGCGCATCTGGCCGATGCGGAGAGGTATGATGAGTTATCTCCCGAGGGAGAGTCGGTCGTCTCAAGGCCCAGGTCTCTTCAACTGCCGAAGTGGGAGGAGAATTGCAGGGGTCGAGCAGAGATGAAGGGGACCCGGGCCGAGGAAGGGGGCTCTGTCAAGCGAGTACAGTTGCCTAACGGTCGCATCATCTATCGCTTATGACGGTGCGCGGGAACGACCTCGCCTGAAGCTGGGTCGCTCCCCAGGCTTGCCGAGTCAACAAAAGCGGATCCTTCGTCAGGCTACGACCACCTACCTGTTGCGCCCGAGTGCCTCCAAGACATACCTAAGCCCCAAGAGGAAGAGCTAGAGAAGATCGATCTTTCAGACGGTGTGGGTGAACCTAGGCCAATCTTCTTAAGCAACAAGCTCTCCCAGGACAAGAAAGAGGAGCTTCTATCTTTGCTAAAAGACTTTCAGGATGTCTTTGCGTGGGACTATTCCGAGATGCCCGGCCTGGACCCCAAGATCGTGTCTCACAAGTTGGGAGTATCGAGGACAGCTCGACCCATCAAACAAGCACCAAGGATCTTCCGTCCTGAGCTCGAAACCCAGATCAAATCCGAAATCGAGAAATTGCTAAGCGCGGGCTTCATCAAGCCAATTCAGCATCCCACTTGGCTCGCAAATATAGTCCCGGTCAAGAAGAAGAACGGGCAAATCCGATGCTGCGTCGATTTTCGCGATCTCAATAAGGCCTGCCCAAAAGACGATTTCCCATTGCCAAATGTGGACACTCTTATTGATGCAACCGAGGGGCATGAGATGTTCTCATTCATGGACGGATTCAGCGGGTACAATCAAATCCACATGGACGAGGACGATGCGACTTTGACGGCATTCAGGACGCCTATAGGAAACTTTTACTATGTGGTGATGCCATTCGGCCTCAAAAATGCAGGTGCGACCTACCAGAGAGCGATGACCGCGATCTTTCATGACATGATGCATGATATTTTAGAGGACTACGTGGATGATATCGTGGTGAAGTCGAAACTTGAAAAAGATCACGTCGCAGATCTCAGAAGGGTGTTTGAGAGGTGCAGGCGGTACAACCTGAGGATGAATCCATTGAAATGCGCATTCGGAGTCTCGGCAGGCAGATTTTTGGGGTTCTTGGTACACAGGCATGGGATCGATGTCGACCCATCCAAAGCAAAGGCGATCAGAGAAATGCGCCCCCCTACCTCACAAAAGCAGTTAAAGAGCTTCTTAGGGAAGGTTTCATATGTAAGGCGGTTTATCCCCGCCCTCGCAGAGACTATTGCTCCTTTCTCCTCGCTGCTAAAAAAGAAAACATCGTTTGACTGGACGACTGAGCATCAAAGAGCCTTCGATAGGATCAAAGAAGCATTAAGTTCGACCTCGACCATGATCTCTCCACGACCCGGGGTCCCACTCATCATGTACCTGACTTCCACAGAGAAATCGATAGGTGCGCTCCTGGCCCAGGAGGTAGAGGGGCAAGAGCGACCAGTGTACTACGTGAGTCGCATCCTACGAGGAGCAGAGGCGAGGTACCCCAGAGTTGAAAAGCATTGCCTCGCCCTCGCATTCGCCTGCCAGAAATTCAGACATTACCTCCTGGCCCATCCGCTGCAGATCATCACCAAATGCGACCCTATCAGATTTCTCCTCGCACGACCAGCCCTATCAGGAAGAATGGTAAGATGGCTCCTCATGATGAGTGAATTTGAGATTTCATGCGTGCCCCCGAAGGCAATCAAGAGTCAAGCATTGGCAGACCTTCTGGCCTACTTCCCAAGCAATGACCACGAACCCATTATGGATGAGATCCCGGGAGATATGGAAGAGGTAAGAGCGACCTCTGAGCAAGAATGGAAGATGAGCTTCGACGGCTCAGCAGGAGGAAACGAAGGAGGAGCTGGGATCGCATTCACGACCCCTCAAGGAACAACCTTGTCTCACGCTTACAAGCTCGCTTTCGGAGTAACCAACAACGAGGCCGAATATGAAGCCTTGATCTTAGGACTCCTGCTCGCTCGCGAAATGGGAGTAGCTCGACTCTGTATAGTTGGAGACTCTAGCCTGGTCGTAAAACAAACAGCTGGAGAATTTGCTGTCAGAGAAATCTCGTTGGCACCATACAGAACCATAGTCCAAAAACTGCTAGGAAGATTCGAGGATGTAAGGATCGAACACCACCCGAGGTCGAGCAACAAACACGCCGACGCCCTTGCGACCTTGGCCTCAAAAGTTACAATGGGCAACAGAGAAGAGTTGAATATCGAGGTCAGAAGACGACCTCTCCCCTGCCCTGTCTTGGGCCTTGTTCAGGAAGACGATCCTGAAGAGGATGACTGGCGAAAAAAGGTTTTGGAAGACCTCGAACAAGCCAAGCTCGATACCAACAGGCCGATAAGTCTCGAGAAATTCTATAACAGGGGAGGAGAGCTGTACTTCAGAGGATTCGACGGTGTCCTTTCAAGATGTGTAGGGCGGATCGCAGCTAAAAAATTACTTGAGATCGCTCATGGGCAATATTGCGGAAGAAATGAAGTGCCGCTGTACAGAAGGATACAACGGCAGGGTTATTATTGGCCATCAATGGCGGATGATGCAAGTAAGCTCCAGGGTCGATGCCGAGAATGTCACGCCTGCCCAGATCCCTTAGAGTGTGGGTCGGTCGAATTTGCGAAATGGCAACAACCTTACATCGACTTCTTGAAAGAGGGAACACTACCGTCAGGAACAAAAGATGCGATCTTAGTCAGAAAGAAGGCCCCGAGGTACTTCCTAAGGGAAGGTGTACTCTATCGAAAGGGGTGGAGTGGCACACCCTTGAAATGCGTATCCGAGGGCGACATGCCTATAATTCTCAGGGAAGCCCACGAGGGTGATTGTGGCGAGCATCAAGGGGGTGCAAAGTTGTTTCGACATTTGCTACACTTGGGTTATTATTGGCCCACCATGGAAAAAGACGCCCAAGACTTCGCGAGGAAATGTCGACCATGCCAAACTTATGCTAATCGGATTAAAGCTCCTGCGGTCGACCTCCATTGTCTCCACACGCCTTGGCCTTTTCACACTTGGGCGATGGATCTCATCGGACCAATTTCGCCCTCAGGGCGTGGGAATATTTGGATCCTTGCTGCGACCGAATGCTTCACGAAGTGGGTCGAGGCCGTCCCACTCAGGAGGGCGACCGGCGGCGTTATCACAAACTTCATTAAGGAACACATCATTTGCAGGTTTGGGATACCTAAAAGAATTCTGTCGGACAACGGGACACCGTTTGTAAACAAACAAGTTCGAGAAATGTTGACAAAGTACAAGGTCGACCATGTCAAATCAACGACCTACTACCCTAAAGGGAATGGCCAGGCCGAAGCTACCAACAAGACATTACTAAGGATCCTAAGCCGGATGGTGCATGAGCAGCCAAGGTCGTGGCATGACCAGTTGCCTTTGGCCCTTTGGGCGTATAGGACATCGAAGAGGGGGGCAACTGGCGCCACCCCTTTCTCCCTAGTATACGGAGCAGAGGCCGTTCTACCGGCCGAGATCGCAATACCCTCTGCAAGGCTCGCTCTGCGTAGCGAGGCCGACCCTAAAGAGAGAATAGCCGACCTCGAAAGCCTCGAAGAGCGAAGGGATAAGGCGAGTGCTCACCTCCAAGTCTACCAGAGGAGAGTTGCGCGTGCTTACGACAAACTTGTACGACCGAGGTCTTTTGCGACAGGGGACCTTGTTTTGAAGGCGACGGATCATGTAAGAAGAGGATTACCCGCACCACATAAGTTCGCCCCCAAATGGGAGGGACCTTATGTGGTACGGGAAGCCAATGAAAGTGGCTACTATCGACTCTCCAAACCTGACTCTGACGATCTCTTGCCCCCGATCAATGTGGTTTGGATTAAGTCTTACTATGCTTAGGTCGCATTTAATCTGTTTTGGCCGGGTCGTGCTCGTTTTTGAAAAATACTTGTTCTATTTACTTAAGTTACGTTGAGATGTCGTTTTGTTGTGGCATCCATCGAAATTTGACAAGAATTCACATGCAAGAGACAAGGCGAGATATAAACAAAATTTCATTTCATTCATGTGTTATGTTTACATTTTGAGACCTGTTACAAAATACATGTATGCTCATATTAGCCTAGGCCCTATGATGGCATCTACATCAATCTTCTGTTGCTTCGCCTTCTTGCCCCGCGCCTTTGCTACCACCTCTAGCTCGGAGATCTTTGCCTTGATCTGTGCCTCTTCCTCTGCGAGTTCCTTCAATCGATCCTTATAGAGGATGATCTCGGCGCAAGCATGGGTGTACTCGATTACTGGGCGTACGCTGTCATAGCACGACCGCAGCCATTTGACGTCGTACCCAGCAAGCTCCAGATCGTCAAGGCCCGAGTTCAAGAATGACAGGTCGCGGTCAGTCAGGCTCGAGGGTGTGTTCGTTGTGAGCAAGCGGATGATGTTAACCAGCACTGATAAATAGGTGCTTCGAAGGAGAGGGTTCGCGAGCTTGCAACCTTTTCTGAAATCCCCATGCCTGGCAATCGCCCGACGGAGGATCGAGGCTTCTCGAGGAGAGATACCATATTCATCATCAATCTCGACCTCGTCTGGAGCAAGAGCCAAGCGATCCTTCGGATCTGGGGTCAGCTGCAGTGGGTCGATATGGAAAGAGGGTCGATCTGAGCTCGGAGTTCGCACTACATGATGGAAGGAAACAACATGAGGCGCCGTATCCCCACCCAATAAAGACACAAAATATCTAAATGCAGCAGTACCTGGGGAATCTTGAAGACGGAGGGGAGGGTCGCTCTTTGACTTCCTCGACGCGCTCTTTGCACTCTGGATGCCCGCAGGGGGAGTGTCGTCGATCGAGATCAAGACCTTGGCAGCGGGCGACGCCTTCTTCGGTTCGGTCGAACCAGCAGAGGCGGTCGTTTTAGCGGTCGCCACCCTCTCCACCAGATCTGCGAGGGCCGGGCCGCTCACATCCGCAGGAGCATGTTCTACAGGGGTCTGTGAGGGAGGCAGGACCGCATGTTCTTCGCTCTTCTCCTTCTTGCCCCCCTCGGAACTGGATCCTTTCGACCCCGATTCTGTCGATCCTTCTTCAGAGCTCCCCTCCGAGCTCGACCCCTCTGAGCTAGAGCTCGACCCTTCGATCACCCTATGACCAGGGACCTTGACCTGATCTGTCTCTGTTGGGGGCTCAGGGGCGATAACTTTTCCCTTCCCTGCCCCAGGCTTGCGAGGGGGAAGCGCGACCTCGGGCTCTCCTTCATCCTCCTCATCTTCATCCCTTAGGATGAGCCGTCGTGCGACGCTGGTCGATGGTGCAGGCTCCGGCCTACCAGCCTGAGGCAGGTCCGTCGCCTGGACGACCCGGGGAGAAACCTGATCAATCGCCAGGGGACTTAGTCAAAATCAACTTACGCGAAAAAAAAAAAAACACAAGAAATAAACGACTACTGGCTTACCTCCTTGCGAGCCTTCTTCGAACTGATGGGTTCGTCGTCGGTAGGAAGGGGTCGCTTTGAGGAAGGCGGAGGTTGAGCGGTGCTGTCCTCCCTTTCCTTCTGAGCCTTCGCCCTTGTCTTTCTGGGGGATGGAGGTCGCGGAGGCTCGGACTCGGCTGGTTGGGCCGCTGCCTTCGCTCTCACCTTTGGGACTAACCTAAGAGAAACGTCCCCTTTGGTCACGATCCTGACCGGAGGGATCACTGGCGGCGATCGCACAAACTTCTTCAATTCTTGAATATTTCGGTTCCAAAATTTCACATGTTCCGGAGTGTATACGCCCTGGCGATCAGGGCCCGGAAAGATCACGACCGTGAGGTCCAAGAAATTGTTCGCGCCCTCGGCCCGAGTGAACTTCGAGCACAATTCCTTGAAGCCCAGTGTGGTCACATGCGCGGGAGGAACGCATTGATCAAAGCCAAACTGTCGTGATACTCTATAAGGACTATAGAGCACCACCTTCTTCTCCTCTTCTAACAATGCAGGAAGGTGGGTGTAGCATGCGGCCATGAGGATGTTGTAGTAGAGCCCGTCGACCTCCCCGCTCAAGTCGACGGTAACTGGCCCCTTGGCAGAAAAGGCCGACGCCCTGTACCCCTTCAGCTCTGATACATAGGGGCGGGGTGTAAAACTGATCGCCGAGTCAATAAAGTCGCGAATATGCCCCCGCGGGCTAGACTTCGACCACCTTAAGGCTCGACCGACCCCGTCCTTCTCCTTAAACTCTGAGTAGGACGACGCAGAGGACGGCCGAGGAGCATATCCAGGAAACCGTTCGTACAGAAACATTTGGAGGAAGGACGCGCTAACGAAGGTGTTGACCGCGTACCGACCCATCGACCGCTCCGTGTCCAGTGGAATACAATCAAGGCGGCAGTACAGGTTCCCAAGGAACAAGGGGGCAAGCGCGAACCTGCATCCCCTCGCAATCTTGATAGCTAGAGGGAAAACCCGAGCGTTGAGCCCTCCATCAGGGGCGCCCTCCAACACATAACGGCCCAGCCACATGGCGATGAAGGCCTCGAAGTATATGTCACCCCCCTTCCTCGGCGAATCGGCCCAGGCCTCGAGGTTCTTGGTGTCGTAATCTCGGAAGAAATACCGAGTCCAGGCCTGCCACGAGTTCTTACGAGGGTCGGCCTTCCCGCCCTGAGAGAACGTCGACCTGAATTTGGAGGCGGCTGCCAACGCCTCGACCAAAACTCCCTCCACCTGCCGCTCTGAGGGAGTAAACTCGAGCTTGCCGACATCCTCGCGCCCAAAGATGTCCAAGCGCATCAGGACATTTACGTCCTCCAAGGTCGGGACAAACTCCCCCCACGCAGTAACGAAGGTGTGCGTCCCCGCGCACCACCTCGACATAAGGAAGCTGAGCCCGTTCTTGTCCCTGGGGATCGACAATACGGCGCTGAGCTTCACCGCGCCAAGGACCCCTGCCTTCTGGAGCATCTTCCTGTGGCCCTCCGTCGAAAGAATATCCTTCACCCAGGCATCCCACCAGGTCGAGGGAAGGGAGAAGGAAGCAAAGGCCATGGCAGATTCGGGGTAGTTCCCCCTCTCAATGCAGAAGCGGGTCATGGCCGCCCCACTGGTAGGAACGCCCTCGTCAGCTGGGGACTCGGGGTAAGGGTACATGGGGACGTGAGCAAGAGATCCCCCTAGGGCCTCGCCCTTGTCTACGACCTTCCAGAAGCTGTCGGCGATCAAGGGGGAGTCCTTCCATGTCTCGGTCGGTGGAACTTGGGGGATTGACTTGTCAATATACGCCAGAGGGGCGATGGTGATGGTCTGAGGGGGTGATTGATCGGCGGGAGCCATTGCGAGGTCGTTGGAAATTAGAAGAAGAAGGGAGAGAATGAGGAAGACTGGGAGCGAGGAAGTTCGACCTTGCGCTAAGAATCTTCTGAAAGCGTACAAATGAAGGGAACTGAGGGGTATTTATACTCGAAGGGGTCATCATGGCGCATCTGATCGCGTGTCCGGCGCCGCCGAAGCGTCGTATCGCATTAAATGCGCCATGACTTTTCACTGACTTACAAATGAGAGAGTGACACCTCTCCTGCCAGCGCGCAGGCGATCAGTCTGACAAGAAGATAAGGCGTCGCACCTTTGCGCCCCTGCCATCCGCGCGCAAGGTCGCAATGGTGCGGGGGGCAAGATGTTTATAGTAGAAATTGAGCATGCGATCCCGGTCGATCAAACCTAAATAGAGATGGGAACATGCCCCTTCGACCTCGACCTTAACTCAGAAGGTCGCGGTTCTAGGACTTGTTCGTCTGAGACGGTCGCACTTGCTTCGCCCTTTTCCTCCATATAGGGTCGGGTGAAAGTGGTCTATGTCGACCCCCCCCCCTTCTCTCTATGGTTAGGGCGTCGTAATACTTGAGGCGTTCGACCCTAGCTATCTCCTGTGTAAAGGTCATGACCGGTCGTCATTCAAGGTCGAATTATGGGGGAATAGGACTGGTGGCAGGGACAGAAGAGCGCCAACGCGAAGGGACGCCCTCGCGAGGAGGCAGGGTCGCCCCTCTGTCTTGGCCAGGTCGATTTGGCATCTCTAGGAAATGACACGTGGGTAATGTAATGCATTCTCTCTCTCTGCATTTATTGACTTCACGCCTCGGGCAGTGTGCGGCCATACTATACAGGCTATGGCCGCCATTGCAGGACCTAGGTCGAACGCTACTGTGCTGAGACCTAGGGCGGCGGTGTCAACTGTACAAAATCAGTCAAATCATCCGCCCATTTTCATGATTGGAAATGGCAGGGAGCCAGGGCGTCGGCTTGACTGCGCCCTGGCCTCCCTGTCAGTGATTTGACCCCTTTTGTACTCGCCTTCCTTCTCCTATAAAAGAGAAGGTTTTAACCTCATTTAAGGGGGACGAACAACCAAGGATAGGAAGGAAAAGAAGAGAATTTATTACAGGAGGTTATCCCTTGCGATCTTAGGGTCTAGATCGCGAAGGATAACACCTAAGTCGTGTCCAGAAGTTGATCAGATCGACTTATTCTGTTCCCCTCTCATATCCATCCCTCTAAGTACTAAAAAACCGCTATTTTCACGGCAATCCTCACGATTGTAAGGACCTCTCCAGTTTCATACGTAAACATTTTGGCGACTCCACTGGGGAGGTTGTACGTATAATGGCGGCCCGAACTCGAAGTAGCAACCGAGTTGGCGCGGGTGGAGGGACCGGCGCTAATGGAGAAGAAATCGCCGACTCAGCGCATGGTAGTGCCCATCAGGCTATCATTAACGAGATCATGGCGACACTTACTCCCACCATCACCTCCATGATGCAAGAGACTCAAGAAAAGATGCTACAGATCCTGCGATCGCACACCGCGATCCCCGAATCTAACGCTCCTCAGCTCCACGGGGGCGCGGACGCAACCAGAGGGGAAGGAGGAGCCTCACGACCAAGGGAAGGGGCTGGCTCGGCCGCAGAACTCCCACCTGCTACGGAGGCGACCCCGCCACCGACTAGCTCCTTCATCACAAGGGAGGATCTCGAAAGACTTTTGCAGCAAGAACGTGCCAGGTTCTCTCGGCCCCTACCACCGATACCTGATTGCGATCTACGCCCTCCCTACCCCCTCGACCTCGCTAGCGCGCCTTACCCTGTAGGGTACGTGCCGCCCTTGAAATTCCCCATGTTTAATGGGAAGAAAGGGAATGCTAGGGAGCATGTGGTGCGTTTCCTAGACGCCCTGGGGGCCTACCGATCGAACGAAGGCTTAAGGCTTAGGGAATTTTCAAAGTCGTTGACAGAAGGTGCCTACACTTGGTACTCGAATCTAGCGCCCGAATCGATGCCCACCTGGGACATTATGGTCGGCACGTTCTACAGAAAATTTTTCTGGGTCGACGAGCGCGTGACTGCGATCACCCTCAGCCAAGAACGCCAGAACCAAGGCGAGGATTTGGTCGAGTACGTCAAGAGATTTCGTGAAAAGGCGATGGAATGTTACGACTCCGTCGCAGAGGAAGGGTTGGTGAGCCTATGTGTGGCAGGCATGAATATGGCCTATAGGGTGTACCTCGAGAATCTCCCCCTTTCTTCATTTTCCAAGTTGTACGAAGCGGCGCGAAGAACCAGTAAGAGTGTGCTTCTTCCCGCCCAAAAATTCGAATGGAAGCGGGAAAAGAGACCAGCCGCTGCCGAGGTCGCGGCAGCAGAGCCGCAGAAAAGGATCAAAGGAGGGAGGGGACAGAGGAAAGAACCTGCCGACCTTCCTCCCTTTCCCTGCGGAGCTAAAGAGGTCCTCCATCTGTTGGAACAATGGGTAAAAGATGGAGCGATCTCATTGCCATCGGTCGATATCGAACCAACAGCTAACGACCGAGCCCACCCCAACTTTTGCGCGTTCCACCAGCACACGCGGCACCAAACAATGGATTGTTGGGCCTTGAGGAGAATCTTTGAGAGAAAAATGAAGGCAGGAGAGCTCGAAGTGATAGCCCCGGTGGCTGACGTGAACCATGTCCCGTTTCCAATCCATGGTGGTGCGGGAGGCCAAACCCATATGGCCTCCCACGAAGATGAAGCACGTGAAAGGAGCGAAGTCGATCCGCTAGGGGAATACGACGGGATCGCAGCATCTCTACAACAGACCCCCAAGTTTAAGCACTTTTATGATCAATTGGGCTTTGGCGAGGTCGCCAGATTCGAAGCCTCCAGAGCTCTGGCCAAAGTCGCGCATGAGCAGCATGAAGCAGCTTTCGCCGAAGGTGGGTCGATTAGGCAAAAGGTCAAGCTCCAAGAGACCTCGATCACTTTCTCCGACGAAGACATTGAAATACCATACCTCAATCATAACAGGCCCCTGTTCTTGACGGCCTTCGTTAATGGGGTTGAACTGAAGCGTGCGTTTGTCGATACAGGGTCGTCCATAAATATAATATCGATCTACACGCTGGAAAAAGCAGGGATCTCCATCGATAGAGTAGTAAGGATACCCATGAACGTACTTGGGTTCGCAGCGGCCCATCACAAGACCCTCGGATACGTGGATCTTGACCTACAGGTCGGACCAATGAGAGGGAGCTCCCGCTTTCAAGTTATTGATGTAGATACAAACTACCACGCACTGTTAGGACGACCGTGGCTGCACAAGTACAGGGTGGTACCTTCCACCTTTCACCAGTGCGTGAAATGCCGGTGGAAAGGCGGGGTCGTCAGAATCCCCGCCTCAACTACTCCTTTTGGGCCTGAAGAAGCGCATCTGGCCGATGCGGAGAGGTATGATGAGTTATCTCCCGAGGGAGAGTCGGTCGTCTCAAGGCCCAGGTCTCTTCAACTGCCGAAGTGGGAGGAGAATTGCAGGGGTCGAGCAGAGATGAAGGGGACCCGGGCCGAGGAAGGGGGCTCTGTCAAGCGAGTACAGTTGCCTAACGGTCGCATCATCTATCGCTTATGACGGTGCGCGGGAACGACCTCGCCTGAAGCTGGGTCGCTCCCCAGGCTTGCCGAGTCAACAAAAGCGGATCCTTCGTCAGGCTACGACCACCTACCTGTTGCGCCCGAGTGCCTCCAAGACATACCTAAGCCCCAAGAGGAAGAGCTAGAGAAGATCGATCTTTCAGACGGTGTGGGTGAACCTAGGCCAATCTTCTTAAGCAACAAGCTCTCCCAGGACAAGAAAGAGGAGCTTCTATCTTTGCTAAAAGACTTTCAGGATGTCTTTGCGTGGGACTATTCCGAGATGCCCGGCCTGGACCCCAAGATCGTGTCTCACAAGTTGGGAGTATCGAGGACAGCTCGACCCATCAAACAAGCACCAAGGATCTTCCGTCCTGAGCTCGAAACCCAGATCAAATCCGAAATCGAGAAATTGCTAAGCGCGGGCTTCATCAAGCCAATTCAGCATCCCACTTGGCTCGCAAATATAGTCCCGGTCAAGAAGAAGAACGGGCAAATCCGATGCTGCGTCGATTTTCGCGATCTCAATAAGGCCTGCCCAAAAGACGATTTCCCATTGCCAAATGTGGACACTCTTATTGATGCAACCGAGGGGCATGAGATGTTCTCATTCATGGACGGATTCAGCGGGTACAATCAAATCCACATGGACGAGGACGATGCGACTTTGACGGCATTCAGGACGCCTATAGGAAACTTTTACTATGTGGTGATGCCATTCGGCCTCAAAAATGCAGGTGCGACCTACCAGAGAGCGATGACCGCGATCTTTCATGACATGATGCATGATATTTTAGAGGACTACGTGGATGATATCGTGGTGAAGTCGAAACTTGAAAAAGATCACGTCGCAGATCTCAGAAGGGTGTTTGAGAGGTGCAGGCGGTACAACCTGAGGATGAATCCATTGAAATGCGCATTCGGAGTCTCGGCAGGCAGATTTTTGGGGTTCTTGGTACACAGGCATGGGATCGATGTCGACCCATCCAAAGCAAAGGCGATCAGAGAAATGCGCCCCCCTACCTCACAAAAGCAGTTAAAGAGCTTCTTAGGGAAGGTTTCATATGTAAGGCGGTTTATCCCCGCCCTCGCAGAGACTATTGCTCCTTTCTCCTCGCTGCTAAAAAAGAAAACATCGTTTGACTGGACGACTGAGCATCAAAGAGCCTTCGATAGGATCAAAGAAGCATTAAGTTCGACCTCGACCATGATCTCTCCACGACCCGGGGTCCCACTCATCATGTACCTGACTTCCACAGAGAAATCGATAGGTGCGCTCCTGGCCCAGGAGGTAGAGGGGCAAGAGCGACCAGTGTACTACGTGAGTCGCATCCTACGAGGAGCAGAGGCGAGGTACCCCAGAGTTGAAAAGCATTGCCTCGCCCTCGCATTCGCCTGCCAGAAATTCAGACATTACCTCCTGGCCCATCCGCTGCAGATCATCACCAAATGCGACCCTATCAGATTTCTCCTCGCACGACCAGCCCTATCAGGAAGAATGGTAAGATGGCTCCTCATGATGAGTGAATTTGAGATTTCATGCGTGCCCCCGAAGGCAATCAAGAGTCAAGCATTGGCAGACCTTCTGGCCTACTTCCCAAGCAATGACCACGAACCCATTATGGATGAGATCCCGGGAGATATGGAAGAGGTAAGAGCGACCTCTGAGCAAGAATGGAAGATGAGCTTCGACGGCTCAGCAGGAGGAAACGAAGGAGGAGCTGGGATCGCATTCACGACCCCTCAAGGAACAACCTTGTCTCACGCTTACAAGCTCGCTTTCGGAGTAACCAACAACGAGGCCGAATATGAAGCCTTGATCTTAGGACTCCTGCTCGCTCGCGAAATGGGAGTAGCTCGACTCTGTATAGTTGGAGACTCTAGCCTGGTCGTAAAACAAACAGCTGGAGAATTTGCTGTCAGAGAAATCTCGTTGGCACCATACAGAACCATAGTCCAAAAACTGCTAGGAAGATTCGAGGATGTAAGGATCGAACACCACCCGAGGTCGAGCAACAAACACGCCGACGCCCTTGCGACCTTGGCCTCAAAAGTTACAATGGGCAACAGAGAAGAGTTGAATATCGAGGTCAGAAGACGACCTCTCCCCTGCCCTGTCTTGGGCCTTGTTCAGGAAGACGATCCTGAAGAGGATGACTGGCGAAAAAAGGTTTTGGAAGACCTCGAACAAGCCAAGCTCGATACCAACAGGCCGATAAGTCTCGAGAAATTCTATAACAGGGGAGGAGAGCTGTACTTCAGAGGATTCGACGGTGTCCTTTCAAGATGTGTAGGGCGGATCGCAGCTAAAAAATTACTTGAGATCGCTCATGGGCAATATTGCGGAAGAAATGAAGTGCCGCTGTACAGAAGGATACAACGGCAGGGTTATTATTGGCCATCAATGGCGGATGATGCAAGTAAGCTCCAGGGTCGATGCCGAGAATGTCACGCCTGCCCAGATCCCTTAGAGTGTGGGTCGGTCGAATTTGCGAAATGGCAACAACCTTACATCGACTTCTTGAAAGAGGGAACACTACCGTCAGGAACAAAAGATGCGATCTTAGTCAGAAAGAAGGCCCCGAGGTACTTCCTAAGGGAAGGTGTACTCTATCGAAAGGGGTGGAGTGGCACACCCTTGAAATGCGTATCCGAGGGCGACATGCCTATAATTCTCAGGGAAGCCCACGAGGGTGATTGTGGCGAGCATCAAGGGGGTGCAAAGTTGTTTCGACATTTGCTACACTTGGGTTATTATTGGCCCACCATGGAAAAAGACGCCCAAGACTTCGCGAGGAAATGTCGACCATGCCAAACT
>JAESVK010047963.1:0-20234 GCA_017140935.1 Hamamelis virginiana | reverse complement strand
TCAGGGAAAGAATCCCTAATAGGCGTGGGGTCACTCTCTTCTTCTATTACTATCCTAGAGAGGTGGTCAGCAACGACATTCTCAGACCCTTTCTTATCCCTAATCTCAAAGTCAAATTCTTGTAATAAGAGAATCCACCTAATCAGTTTAGGCTTCGTCTCTTTTTTAGAGAGCAGGTACCGCAAGGCGGCATGATCTGAGTACACAATGGTCTTCGATCCCCAAAGATAGGATCGGAATTTATCTAACGCAAAAACTACTGCAAGCATTTCTTTCTCAGTCGTAGTGTAATTTAACTGAGCTTCATTCAAGGTTTTGCTTGCATAATATATAACATAAGGGGCCTTATCTACCCTCTGACCCAACACTGCCCCCACAGCATAATCGGAGGCATCACACATTAACTCGAAAGGAAGTGACCAATCGGGAGCTCGCATGATAGGTGCCGAGATTAACATTAAACGCAACTTATTGAAGGACTCTAGACAGGCTTTATCAAAATCAAACTCTACATCCTTAGCAAGCAGATTACACATTGGTTTTGCTATTTTACTAAAGTCTTTAATGAAATGCCTGTAAAATCCTGCATGTCCAAGGAAGGACCGGATTTGCCTAACAGTAGTGGGAGGAGGCAATTTTGCAATTAAGTCGACCTTAGCTTTATCGACCTCTATCCCCCTACTAGATACGATATGCCCAAGCACGATGCCCTCACGAACCATGAAATGGCTCTTCTCCCAACTAAGAACAAGGTTTGTCTCACAACATCTCTTAAGCACTTTTGAGAGATTAGAGAGGCATTCATCAAAAGAAGGACCGAAAACAGAAAAATCATCCATAAACACTTCCAAATACTCTCCTATCATGTCAGAAAAGATAGAAGTCATACATCTTTGGAACGTGCTCGGGGCATTGCATAGGCCAAAAGACATACGCCTAAATGCAAAAGTCCCAAATGGACAGGTAAAAGTTGTTTTCTCCTGATCCTCGGGGTAAACTGCTATTTTGTTATACCCTGAATAGCCATCTAGGAAGCAATAGAAACTCTGCCCAGATAATCTCTCTAAAATTTGATCAATGTAAGGCAGAGGGAAGTGGTCTTTCCTAGTCTTGGAACTTAACTTTTTATAGTCTATACAGACTCTCCAACCAGTGGTAGCTCTTGTAGGGACTAGAATACCCTCTTCGTTTGCTATCACTGTAATTCCAGACTTCTTAGGAACCAATTGAGTAGGGGAAACCCACTCACTATCTGAAATTGGGTAAATGATACCCGCATCCAACAATTTTAAAACTTCCTTTTTAACTACCTCTTTCATATTGGGGTTCAACTTACGTTGGGCATCTCTAGAAGGATTCGCACCTTCCTCTAGGTGAATACGGTGCTGGCAGATTGACGGGTCTATACCCTTTAAATCAGCGACCGACCATCCTATGGCTACTTTGTGCTCTTTCAAAACAGATAACAACTTACCTTCCTGTTCTAAATTTAATGAAGATGAAATTATGACAGGCAAGGTGTCACTATTACCCAAAAAGGCATACTTGAGATTAGCCGGCAGAGGCTTTAACTCAAGTTACGGTGGAGACTCAAAAGACGTAGGGGAAGGGACACTGGCAATAGACGGAAGTGGTTTAACCCTAGGTCTCCAAGGCAATCTTTCTACAGAGGAGGTAGAATCTAAGACAAGATTCACCTCTACAAATGAATGATCCAGGTCATGGTCCTCGAACCCAAAGTAATTGAGACATGTTTCTAACGGGTCTTTGGACAGAAGATAAGGTGTAGCTTCCTCTACCACTTTATCTATGATATCTACAAAAGAACAATCTTCAAAGTTATGAGGTTGATTAGCTGCACTATAAACCTGCAGCCTGGTTTTCATGTTACCAAAAGACACCTTCATTATGCCAGTCCTACAATGAAGGACTGCATTAGCAGTTGCCAGAAGAGGTCGTCCTATTATAACCGGGATTTGAGGCCTAGTAATATCAACAGGCTCCATATCTAAGACGATAAAATCTGCAGGAAAGACAAAAGAATCTATCTTTACCAAAACATCCTGCAGTATTCCCCTAGGTACCTTAGTGGACCTAACTGCAAATTGTAGGATCGTAGGTGTGGTTTGGAGTGTCCCAAGCTCCATTTTGGCGTAAATTGAATATGGAAGAATATTCACACTTGCGCCAAAATCGACTAACGCTCTATCAATGAAATGACTTCCTAAGAAGCAAGGTATAGTTGGCGTTCCAGGATCTTTTCTTTTAATTGGAGCTTGGAATTGACATACAGCACTTGCTATGTCAACAGGAGCTATAGTTTTAGACAAGTGCAAGCGCTCCTTGCGTTGCTGTGTGCACATTTCCTTCAAAAATTTGGCATATGAAGGAATCTGTTTTATGGCATCTAATAGAGGTAAATTAATGTGAACGCTTTTGAATACCTCTAACATATCTGACATGCTAGCCCCTTTCTTCGCTCTCCTCTCAGGCGCAATCAGCGCTGATGGGAATGTGGCTTTTGGCACATAAGATTCCAATGGATCGTCTAAAGCTGCGGGAAAGTTATCCCTCGAAGCTTCTGACTCTTTCTCTATTGCAGGTTCTTTCTCTTTTTCCCTTTCTTTCTCTCTCTCTTTCTCCCCAACTCTATTATCTACCACTTTCCCACTACGCAAGACTGTAACAGCCTTAACATCCTCATTACATGAAGGGTTCTGAGAAGTCGAACTCTCAGCTACAAAAGCTCCCTTGGGATTGGCAACAGCCTGACTCGGAAATTTCCCTTCCTCTCTGCGACTAAATGAAGCCGCTAGTTGACCCATTTGGGTTTCTAACTTGGAAATAGATTGGGAATGGGAATGAGTTGTGCTGAAGCCTCTAGACTTTTCAGGGTAGCTAGGACTTGTTCCTCAAAACCAGGCGTTCTATGAGGTTGTGGTGGCGGTTGAGTCACAGCTTGACTCTGATACTGGGGTGCAGGTGCTTGAGGAGCACCATAACTGGGGTACTGGGGTTGCATCAGTGGTGGTCTATAGGGTTGACTGACAGCAGGGTTACTGCTATATGTGGGTCTTGCAGGCTGACTAGGATTGGATCCTCTATGCTGACTAGACCACTGGAAATTGGGGTGAGTCTTCCACCCAGGATTGTAAGTATTGGAATACGGATCATTCCTAGGTGGTGCATATCCTTGAGCAGCATTAACCTGCTCTTGGACAAACTCAGGGTACTGGCCTGCCATAGGACAATATGGGGTCTCGTGAGCTGGGTCAGTGCAAATATTGCACACCAAGTTGACAGATTTCACATGGGCTTTTGAAGATTGCCCTTGTGCCGCTATTAACTGGTCAAGTTTCTGAGACAGGGTCTCAACTTGTTTATTTGCCAAAACTTGGGTGTCCACATCATAAATACCGCCCTTTTTGGGAGGCGTTTTCTTCACTAACGCATCGTCACGGTTACCTAAAGACATTGAGGCCATGTGGAAAGAATCCTCACTCAATGCTTCAAATAAAGCCCACATCTCATCCTCACCTTTACTTAAAATAGCTCCCCCACATGCAGATTTCACAGTCTGCGTGTCACCCTCAGTTAAACCTCTAACAAAAGACTCTATGATTTGCCACTTAGGTACATCATGATGGAGGCATAACCTAAGAAGTTCTTTCATTCTTTCCCAGGCTTCATGAAAAGATTCCTGTTCATGTTGGACGAAGTTTGTTATACCTCGTCGCATTTGGTGAGTTTTACCGACAGAGTAAAATCTAGACAGGAATAACTTTTGGAGCTGTTCCCAAGTAGTGATAGGGACAGGAGTTTGGAGAGTACAAAGCCAGTGTTTAGCCTTATCTTTTAAGGAAAACGGGAATAAAAACAATTTCAGGGATTCTGGATGGAAATCCTGAATTCGAATAGTAGAACATATCCCTAAAAATTCCTGCAAATGGTCATATGGGTTTTCTCTATCTAACCCATAAAACATAGGAAGCATCTGAATGGTAGCATGCTTAATCTCGTAGATGAGATTCTCAATGTGCGGGATTTGGATACAGGATGGTGGATTAAAACTATTGGGCATGAAGTGATCTCTAAGAGTTTTAAGATCTTGAGGCGCTTGAATATTATCCGCAGGTAACATGACAGTATGTGCAGATGATTCAGCCATTTCTAAATGATGCAAAGGTACTGACTCACTGGACTGACTTTGAGAAGCTTTAACAGCTCTCAGAGTTCTTTCTAATTCAGAGTCTAAAGGAATTACGTTTAATGACAACGACCTTCTACCCCGCATAAAAGAGGTCTCCACAGATAATCACGGAATTAATAAACAAATAGTGAGCAGTTAATCTTTAGCTTTTAATTTGTTATTTTAAGCGCGCGGGAGTGAAGCTCCCAATTCCTGATTTTAGCCACCTGTAATGAAAATAATAAATAATAATTATTATATATATATATTAACAGTATAAAAGAATATATATAGTAATATGAACAGTATTAATATTTACGACTTAAATTAAATCCCAATATTCTTTTTAAATAAACCGTAAGTTCCCCGGCAACGACGCCAAAATTTGATCGCTTCAGAGACAAGGGAGATTATTCCTTGTTAGTGATCAAGATTAATTAATTTATAAAACCGCGTGACTGATAATCTCAATTCGATTGTGACTAGTGAGCACGGGTGTCGAACCACTGGGAAATGCAAGTTTATAATAAAAGACTTTTTAGAATTAATTCAAGTGAAAAGAATATTGTCAATTTAATTGGTTGGTGGAAAATGCTCCGATTGGGTCGAAGCGAAAATGCAGTATTTTAATAAAGCTGATTAAAAACGCGATTAATTTGGTGGAATGAGCGGAACTTGGGTGAGAAGCCCATTGAATATCAATTATACAATTTATATTATAAAATCCTCAATATAGTAATTATGTATGGTGGTTCTTCCAACTACAAGAAGGAAGTCCCAAGGGTTGAAAAATGCAATTAGAAAAAAAAAAAATCAAAAGCAATAAAAAAAAAAGGGAGAAAAATGAAAGAAGAAAATTAAAAAAAGAAAAAAAGAAAAAAAAGAAATTGCAAGTAGCAAAACCCTCAAAGCTTTTTCATTCCCATTTCCTATGAACTCAAGAGACTCCTCTGCTACAATTGGATGGCACATTGTGTTTTTGTTATTATGGGCTGAGTATAGTTGTTCTGGGTATTTTGTGTACTTTGTTTAGTTTGTTTTTGTTATGAATGTAGTCTTGTATTATCGGTTAGGATTTGTGTATGTGATGGTTGGGTAGATTACCTATACCACGTTGTAAAACCATCACATTTCTTGTTGTTGTCCATCTTTGAACCTAAAGGCATTTTTGAACCAAATAAAGACCTATTTGATTCCATGAATTGTCTATGTTTAACTCTTGTTGCAATTTTACTATCTTTTCTGTATATCTGTGTTGTTGTTCATTTATTCCCCTTTTCATTTATGTTAACTCATCTCTTGTATATATAACCTTTCATGTGCGTTTTTAAATTTATCCATCTCTTTGTTATGTTTCTCTTTATTCCCATTTCATCAGCTTAAGCTTGGTGCATTCAATGGTTTTGAATGTATTTGAATGATTTTCATCACTAACACAAGAATTTTATCTATGCAAAAACTAGTTCAAACCATTGCATAACTTATGAGAAGATAGATTCTCTGTGCATGCCCATTTTGTTGAAGTTTGTTCTTAACATGTGTGAATAAGGGGAATGTACTTTTTCTTCATGTTTGTGGGTGTCATTTCTGCAAACCCTCACGAGACTTCAACTCGTCCACTAGGGGGAACCTAGGGGTTTAAAGGCTTGTTGCATACGCTAAATGCAATCGTGATTTCCTGCGAAAGTGGAATAGTTAGGTTTTGTTTATTTTAGGCTTTTGTTTTTATGCTAGTTCTTGCTAAGGACTAGCAAGGTTCCAGTTGGGGGGTGTGATTGCATCATATATTTGCATATTTCTATTGCATTATTCCCACCATATTGTGCATACTTTAGCCATTATATTAGTGAATATATATAGTTTTAGTGGTTTTCATGTTTTTGCCGTTTTGTAGGTAAAGTGCCATAAAGTGGATGCTTTTGCAAGTAAAGAGAGAGCTCAGATTCAAGCCTTGGAAGTCATAAAAGGTCATGAGACTTATGTGACATACTTCTAGGTGTGTCTTGAAGCCACATATCAAATTTCAAAGCTAAATGCCAAGTGATTTGGGAGATATGGGCAAATGAAGTCATGAAGTACAAAAAGCGACCAATCTAGACATTTTGGTAAAACTGATTTTATCCGGATTGAATCAGACTATGAGACTACCATGGTTGAAAAGAAGACTTCTCAAGCTTTCCAACGATATAAAGAACATCCAAATCCGACTCCGGACGAGAAAGATACATGCATTTGAAGTTGTAGCATTTTACCGAGCATTTCTTCACTATCTATAGTAGTATAAGAATTATAGGTATTGCTCCATGGGATTTGGCCCATCAAAATTCAGCAAGCCACTATTACCGATAGTTACACTTTCCAACTATCGGTAATGCTAATATGTAGCCAATCTTATTTTATCCGGAATTGCACCACTATCGATACCATCCAATTAGAATTATCGGTAATTAAGCATCAATTCTTAATTTCCGAAACCCGCAGACTTGAACTACCGATAGTTCAATTTCTAATTATCGGTAGTGGTATTTTTCTTAGCCATTAAGCAAACTTTTTGAGGGCATTTTGGTCATTTTGCTTCAAAGATATTTTTTGTTTTGTTTTGTTTTGTGAATATATCCTGGACACCTCTCCTCTCCTCTCTTCTCCTCCTCTCACGCCCACTTCTCATCTATCTTCATTTTTTAGTTTTAGTTTTTTAGCTTAGATTTCTATTAGCCTAGATTTTAGTTAGTGATTAGTTTAATTTTATTTTCATTGTAATTTCATTTCTTGTATTTTCTTTGTATTAGAACAACTTTGTTTTAATTTCAATTTATGTAATTTATTTTCATAGTTTCAATTTTAGATTCAAAGTCTTTAGTTTAATTTACTTTTAATCTGCTAATTTTTCAAGTCATGAGTAGCTAAATTCTAAACAGCTGGGATTGATGGGGATGCTTGATTCATATATGAGGTACTAATTTCTCACACATATTCTAACTTGACAGATTTGGATATTCATATTAAACATAGTATTTGTTCATGATCCACAAGGAACTGCTAGTTTTTACCATCTGTTGACAGGATTTCTTGCCACAGGTAGTCCTTAGCACCGAAAGCGTTCCAAGTGTTTGTAAAAATGTCTCAAAGAGTGTTTATCATGAATATCCTATTTCTTGAACAGTTGGATAGTTTTTATTGTCAAATCTTCCATTCAGACCATTCTTCAATGTAATCTGGATGAGTATTAATTGTGAAAAATTAGAACCAAGGATGTAGACAAGTTGAACTCTAAATCCCGGTTCTTTTCTTTAATTGTTTTAATATTAATTAGCTTTTATGTGTTTAATATAAACAACTTTCAAACCAAACCCCCATGATTTTTATTTTCTTTTTCTCGAATCTAAACAATTTTCAAAGGGATTTGTAATTTTTCTCGACTGCCTATCCCTGTGGATATGACCATGGGTACTCCCATGAATTACTATGCTTGCAACAGATAGATCCTACGCTTGGGATTGAACTGCACTTTATACCCGCAAGCATTTTTGGCGCCGTTGCCGGGGATAGGCGACAATTGAAGACAACAAATTCAGAAGGAGCTGGTGGTAACTTGCAATTGCATTGCAAGTCCAGTAAGTTTTCTTCACTTTGATAGTTGTTCAAACATTGTAAATACCATTAGGAGTAAAAAAAAAAAAAAAAAAAAGTCATAAAAAAAAAATTTGTTAGAAATTCTAAGACCAATCTTTCTAATGCAAGGAGATATTGACTATTACCCTAATTTTGCTTGGAGTAATGGTTACGAGGTTAATCCTCAAGAGTCACAGGGTTATTATCCCTCTCAATACCAATCAAACTTTGAGTACAATGGTCAATCCTCCTATTATTTTGGTCAAGGATTTCAAGGGTTTGACTCATACTCAAACCAAAGTTATGCCCCACCACCCAATGAAATGGACCATTCACTTTACCAATCATCTCAAGAGAATTACTTGGAGTATACTTTGCTTCAATTTATGCAAAGTCAAATAGAGCAGAATGATCATTTTAAAACCCAACTTGATGAAATTAGAAACGAACTTATTGAGTTGACAAACTCATTGGTTGTGTTTCAAGAAGAGGATAACTTTCCTCCACAACCACACAAAAATTTTCAAGTTCAACCAAATGATGAAGTTTCTAATAGCATGAATGATCACATTGAGCACTTCCAAGAAATCACATACACTGGGAATTTTGAAAATGATTTTTTAAATGACTTTCCTAATGAGTCACTTGTGAATTGATCGCTTCAGAGACAAGGGAGATTATTCCTTGTCAGTGATCAAGATTAATTAATTTATAAAACCGCGTGACTGATAATCTCAATTCGATTGTGACTAGTGAGCACGGGTGTCGAACCACTGGGAAATGCAGGTTTATAATAAAAGACTTTTTAGAATTAATTCAAGTGAAAAGAATATTGTCAATTTAATTGGTTGGTGGAAAATGCTCCGATTGGGTCGAAGCGAAAATGCAGTATTGTAATAAAGCTGATTAAAAACGCGATTAATTTGGTGGAATGAGCGGAACTTGGGTGAGAAGCCCATTGAATATCAATTATAAAATTTATATTATAAAATCCTCAATATAGTAATTATGTATGGTGGTTCTTCCAACTACAAGAAGGAAGTCCCAAAAAGGTTATGAATACAGGACCGGCAGGTTTATCCTTGAAAAGAATGGAATATCGCTATCCACCTTAAATGAGGAATAAAGCATGCTGGTTTGTATTCATACCAATAAGAACCATTGCATAATTATATAATTGCAATCATAGATGTACAATTATATGATATTATATTTAGCGATAGTGTGCGGTAAAACCTTCACAACTATGCAATCACATAATACAAATAGAGGGATGTTTATAAAATAGGATTGTATAATGAATCCAACTTCATCCTCACCCAAGCTTGGAGTATTAGCTACACATCAATGGAGGAGAATATCCTTTATCCGTGACAAGCTCTAAGGGTTCACGGGATGGAAAATTAAAATAAAAGCAGTAATTAAATGACTGAAGAAATAAGGAAAATGGCAGAAATAAATAAAGAAAATGGCGGAAATAAATAAAGAAAAGGGCTTAAGTAAATAAAGAAAATGACAGAAAAAGTAAAGAACAATTCTCAAGTGAAAATTGAGCCATGCATAAAAAGGGAAAATAGCAGAAAAGTAAAGTACTGAAAGTAAAGACTGAATATTTAAAGAACAATCCTCAAGTGAGAATTGAGCCAGGCATTGAAAGAAAAATTGCAGAAATTGGAAATTGCTGAAAAAGTAAACTGCCGAATAAAATGCAAAATTAAACTGT
The DNA here is from genome assembly GCA_017140935.1 of Hamamelis virginiana. Taxonomy (NCBI): domain Eukaryota; kingdom Viridiplantae; phylum Streptophyta; class Magnoliopsida; order Saxifragales; family Hamamelidaceae; genus Hamamelis; species Hamamelis virginiana. The sequence continues at coordinate 10,710 of JAESVK010047963.1, read as the reverse complement.
AACTTGAAGTCTATTTAAAATAGCAGAGTAATGATTCAGAGCGAAAGTCTTGAACCCTCTTAAAGTCGCATATACACTTCTATTTATAGAAGGAAAATGAAAAAGACAAAATTACCCTCAAAATATCTCAAAATATCTCACAAAGCCCTCAGCCGCCATACTTCTATCGATAGCGAAGGAGCGCTATCGATAGAGGCGCTATCGATAGCGAACTCCTGGCTATCGATAGCTAGATGGAGATTTGACTTTTCATGCAGAGTTCTTTTGCAGTCTTCTTCGCACTTCAAGGACTTTAGCTGATCTTTTCTGAATGCTCTTTTAATGCTCATTTGATCATTACGGCTTTATAGGCGATGCTGTCAAAACGTACAATCTGCACAGATTTCTTAAAACAAAGAAATTAACCCAATTGTACAGATCTTTATGTAAAACGACTTTTATTATATAATTATTTATATAAGAGAACACAGTAATACCATAGTTTGAAGGTATGATTGAGGTTCAATCACACTCCCCAACTTAGGTTTTGCTAGTCTCTTAGCAAATAGCTATACTAAACATGAAGTAGATTTAAAACTAAAATTTGAAAAAACCACTTTCGCAGGGAAACGCGATTGCATTTAGCATATGCAACAAGCCTTTTGAACCACTAAGTTACCCTTAGTGGACGAGTGTAGTCTCGTGAGGGTTTGCAGAAATGATACCCACAAACATGAATAAATACAAGAATTATTTTGAGAAAGAATTTTAAAATATACTATGTACACAGTAAGAGTTCCATCCACAGATATATCAATATTCATAATTGAAAATTTAAGATACAAGAAATGCTATCTTTAACAGGAAATTAGCAAGTGTTCAATGTGTAGTGAGGTTGAACTTGATAAAATCAAAATACTACAATAAGAGTACGAGAATTAACCCTTAATAAGATTCAACTTCAAATCCTCACTGATGGTCACTCGCAAAAGATGTTCACTCTGAAAATGTTAGTAACCCAGAGTTCCCCAAATGGAAATATATAAGTATAAAACTTATACATTAAGCTCTAATTAATGATCAAAGAGAGATGAAATAACGAAGTTATATAAGCAGATATGCAGTTCATACATAAATAAAACTTAAATAAACAAGTAATCACAAGAGAATAATGCACAATATTTTAAAATCAGAAAGGTCTTTATAGGCTTGTAATGTTTTTGGTTGTAACAAAAGAAAGTATGAAGACTGCAAAATTAGGATGGTTGTAATATGTTTAAGGTCACTACCCTAACCATCCTAAATACCTAAACTAACCCTGAGACATAACTTAAAATTTTTTTCTAACCAAAAAGAAACAAACAATTCCAAAAAGAACAACTACAACTCTGGGCTAAGTCTCATCATCACTGATCATCCCCAGGTGGGATGTCGAATCTAGGATCAGGCTGTGGCTCATAAAATAAGGCGCGGTCCGAGTCAGAAATCGGCTCGCCATCCATACATCGCCACATGACCCGGAGCTGAGCAGAGTGTCTCTCCATCAGAGCAGACTGTCTGTCGAGCTGCGCGGTCTGCCTGTCGAGCTGAGCTGACTGCCTCTGCTGAATATGCATCATAGATCTCAGTCCCTCCAGGACCTGATGGAACAAACCCTGAGAGCTGGCAGATGACATGTCCGGCATAGTAGGAGCAGCTGGAGTCGGAGCTGGAGTAGGAGTAGGCTCTGATGGACCAGCGGTTTCAGTACGTGGCCTCTTCGGCCGAGCTGCTATACTCCGAGCCAACGTAGTGGGGGTAATAGGACCCTCACCCCATCGCAGTGGCTCATCAGACACAACACCCGCACCCAATGCAAAAGCTGTAATCATCTGGGGGTACGGCATGTTGCTCCGCGGCTGCGTGGCAATAAATGTGCGAATCTCGCTGAAGATCAACGCGGCGATGTCAATGGGGTGGTCGCTCAAGAACTCCAGCAGCAGTCTCACAGACTCCACTGGGATCTGCGAATCAGTGCCTCTCGCTCGTAGGTTACAGTAGAGCAGCTTATTCATAGCTGCGTAAGATGGGTGCATGTTCCCGGCCGTGAAGTACATACCGTCAAATAACTCCCGGTCCACACATACCGCATCAGCACATTGACTCTCTGTCAGCTCCAAATAAGTGCTCTCCGCCTCCGTCGACAAAGGACGCTCGCACCCCAGATAGGTAGCGATGTCGTCTGGAGTGAACTGAACTAAACGGCCTCCAACCTCGGCCTGTAGTGTCTGCGTCTGATCCTCGGCCATGTGTGCTGTCGTATAGAACTGACGTACAACACTAGCCATATATCCTCCGCCCTTCCTCAGCCAGGTGCTGAGGTGTCTGTCCTGCAGGGTCTCTACCAGCAAGCCCTCGTATCTGAAGGCTTTCGGATCAACATATCTCTCGACGTTGAAGTTCTTCGCCGACAGGGTCACTGGCCATGGTCTCGCAGCTCGCCGAGTCGGTAATCTCCTCGACTCGGTCTCAGTGTCTGCATAACTCTCGAACTCGCGAGGCATGCGCGGCTCGCCAGTCTCGCCGATATCAGGATGTTCAAAAATGTACTCCTCCTCCACAAACTGTGAACTAGACGGAGGTGCAGACATAGGCGGCTGTGCAGAAGATTGCCCTCTGGACGAGGGTCTACAGATGGCTGCTGCGGGCATCTCGGACTCAGAACTGTCCGAGGTATCGGGCTGCGTGCGCTGGGCCTTGCCCCTGCCAGTATCTGTAGACCTCCTCGGTCTAGGCTGTGACGGCTCCTGAAAAGCCACGCCCTTCCTGCCGGTGGTCTTTTGGCGTACCATAGCTCTGTACAAATTTTTACACACACACGGCAGCAGATAGGACCATAGTCAGCTGTAGAATAATTTGCATAGATACTCGTATATATATTTTTCAAAAAGAATCAAACACACAACACAGCCAGTTGTTAACCCACACGATATATTTTTATATCCCATCACAATTTTCAGAACTAGCCTATCATCCAGGCATTATCACAACTCCACAAATTCTCAACCCAATGCAGAAACAAACATAACAAAGACTAATGTATTCACTATATGACAAAACTCTAACCCAAAATAATATTATCAACTTTTACATGCAAAAACCTACGTACACTAATTTATGCTATGACATAATACACAAAACTAAGCCATTTTAAGAAAAATTCAAAATTTTAGAAAGTGAACGGGCACTCACGAAGTGTCGGGAAGATGAAGAAGTCGCCGAATGGCCTACCCTCGTCGAAATGCGATGCAAGTAAAAATGGTGACCGAATGGAACACAGCAAATGCAAATTCTGATTGGTCAGAAATGCTCAAAATGGCGCGAGGATTGCAATGAAATCAAGCTTGCGCGAAATGGAGGGCTGGGGTGATCGGAAAATGCAGAGGAAGGTGGATGGTCACGATGGAAATGGCGGTTTTCAGATGAAAAGGTGGTGAAATGTGAAGAGTTTCACGCGGGAAGAGACTAAATCAGCCAATTAGCGCGATCTCTATCGTCGCCGCTATCGATAGCCATACTTTTCTACCGCCCAATGTTTTATTTTTTTGAATTTGCAAAACCTCTATCGATAGCGCTAGTTTGGCTATCGATAGAGAAGTCAAAATTTTGACTTTTTCAAAATTGGCTTATTTTGACCAAACTTTAACACTAACAGAGAACTTATACCAATAAAATGTATAAAAGACACCTCGTTACCCATGGCTGCTAAGTTATCGAAAAAATTGGCAACTTTTAGGCTCAAAAACGGGTACTATGGGGGTCCTAAACTCTATCAAAATTTAAACACGGCTCAAAGACTCGAAGAAAATGACCTTAAATCATTTTTCAAAAAATGTGCACAGTATTCTCAACTGATTACGAGGTATTTGCATTCTAACATACGCAAGAATTGAATATTTATGCAAGATATAACAGGAAAGCAATAACCAAAAGATTAAATTGATAGGATGAATATTTGAGTCCCAAAAATGATCGAATGGTTCAAAATTTGCTTTAATTGTCGCAAGTCTCCTCTTTATTCAGGTTTTATCAAGTATTCGAATTGCCGAGTATAAAGATTTAAACCAAGTTCGTGCACGTATAAGATTGAATACAAGCTAATCACAGTAAAGTTACACTTAATGTATCGAAAATAGACAAATAGATATGATATAAATGAAAGAACAAACTCACATTGTAACACATGTTTATTTATCAAATTCTATACAAATAATCACTATACAAATCAATGGTATAACATGTACACAAGAATGATAAATAATAATAAATTATTATGTATATACAAATTAAATGAACAAATAAATAAATTTATCACAGACAAGAGAATATACAAATTAAAAGAATATACAAACCCTCCCCAACTAGAAGTAAACATTGTCCTCAATGTTGAAAGAAGGTTACGACTAGACGAGTGTGTATGAACAAGGGGAATGGGTGGGTGGGACTCAGTTTAACGTCTTCAGCTAGACGTGAAATTCCTCTTTAGTCAAACTGGTAGGTTGGGTCTTCCAAACTGACAGACTCAATTACCAAACCATCCTGAATGCCCTTACTATCGGTTATACCCTCAATAAAAGGCTTAAGCCTTTGTCCATTCACAGAGAAGGACAAACCAGTTCGAGGATTTTGGATTTCAATAGCATCGTGAGGAGTAACCCTAGTTACCACAAAAGGTCCATCCCAACGAGATCGAAGCTTACCAGGGAATAGCCTTAATTTAGAGTTAAACAGCCACACCTTCTGATTTGGTTCAAAAGATTTCCTATTGATGTGTCTGTCATGAAACTCTTTCATTTTGGCTTTAGCAATTTTGGAATTTTCGTAAGCCTCATTCCTAATCTCTTCGAGCTCATTTAACTGAAGCTTGCGGTGAGAACCCGCTTCTTTCATTTCAAAGTTAAATTTCCTAATGGCCCAAAGTGCTTTGTGTTCTAACTCGACTGGGAGGTGACACGGTTTGCCATAGACTAAACGGTATGGAGACATACCAATAGGGGTTTTAAATGCAGTCCTATAGGCCCATAATGCGTCAGTTAGGCGCAATGACCAATCCTTACGATCAGGCCTGACAGTTTTTTCTAGGATATGCTTAATTTCCCTATTCGAAACCTCCACTTGCCCGCTAGTCTGAGGATGATATGGGGTTGCAACCTTGTGAGTGATAGAATATTTAGCTACGAGTGTTGCAAAGGGTCGATTATTAAAATGTGACCCTCCATCACTGATGATGGCCCTTGGAAACCCAAACCTAGAGAAAATGTTCTCTTGGAGGAAATTCAACACCACCTTGTGGTCATTGGTCCTAGTGGCTACGGCTTCAACCCATTTAGACACGTAATCTACAGCCACTAGGATGTATTCAAACCCATGCGAAATAGGAAAAGGTCCCATGAAGTCGATGCCCCAAACATCGAAAATTTCGACGATTAAAATAGGGTTAAGAGGCATCATATCCCTTCTAGACATAGAACCCATTCTCTGACAATTCTGGCAAGACTTACAGAAGTCCAATGCATCTTTGAATAGTGTGGGCCAATAGAACCCACACTGCAAGACTTTAGAGGCAGTCTTTTTCCCACTAAAGTGTCCTCCACATGCTAAAGTGTGGCAGAACTTTAAAACGTCTTGCATTTCACCCTCTGGAATACACCTACGTATAACCTGGTCAGCACAGTACTTAAACAGGAGAGGATCTTCCCAATAATAAAATTTTATCTGAGAAAAGAACCGATCCTTTTCCTGTTTCGACCAAAGAGATGGTACAAGGCCTGTGGCATGATAATTCACTATATGAACGTACCAGGGTAAAGTAGAGTGAGTGACAGTAAAAAGCTGCTCATCAGGGAAAGAATCCCTAATAGGCGTGGGGTCACTCTCTTCTTCTATTACTATCCTAGAGAGGTGGTCAGCAACGACATTCTTAGACCCTTTCTTATCCCTAATCTCAAAGTCAAATTCTTGTAATAAGAGAATCCACCTAATCAGTTTAGGCTTCGTCTCTTTTTTTGAGAGCAGGTACCGTAAGGCGGCATGATCTGAGTACACAATGGTCTTCGATCCCCAAAGATAGGATCGGAATTTATCTAACGCAAAAACTACTGCAAGCATTTCTTTCTCAGTCGTAGTGTAATTTAACTGAGCTTCATTCAAGATTTTACTTGCGTAGTATATAACATAAGGGGCCTTATCTACCCTCTGACCCAACACTGCCCCCACAGCATAATCGGAGGCATCACACATTACCTCGAAAGGAAGTGACCAATCGGGAGCTCGCATGATAGGTGCCGAGATCAACATTAAACGCAACTTATTGAAGGACTCTAGACAGGCTTTATCAAAATCAAACTCTACATCCTTCGCAAGCATATTACACATTGGTTTTGCTATTTTGCTAAAGTCTTTAATGAAACGCCTGTAAAATCCTGCATGTCCAAGGAAGGACCGGATTTGCCTAACAGTAGTGGGAGGAGGTAACTTCGCAATTAAGTCGACCTTAGCTTTATCGACCTCTATCCCCCTACTAGATACTATATGCCCAAGCACGATGCCATCCCGAACCATAAAATGGCTCTTCTCCCAACTAAGAACAAGGTTCGTCTCACAACATCTCTTAAGCACTTTTGAGAGATTAGAGAGGCATTCATCAAAAGAAGGACCGAAAACAGAAAAATCATCCATAAACACTTCCAAATACTCTCCTATCATGTTAGAAAAGATAGAAGTCATACATCTTTGAAACGTGCTTGGGGCATTGCATAGGCCAAAAGACATATGCCTAAATGCAAAAGTCCCAAATGGACAGGTAAATGTTGTTTTCTCCTGACCCTCGGGGTAAACCGCTATTTGGTTATACCCTGAATAGCCATCTAGGAAGCAATAGAAACTCTGCCCAGAATCTCTCTAAAATTTGGTCAATATAAGGCAGAGGGAAGTGGTCTTTCCTAGTCTTGGAATTTAACTTTCTATAGACTATACAGACTCTCCAACCAGTGGTAGCTCTTGTAGGGACTAGAATACCCTCCTCGTTAGCTATCACTGTAATCCCAGACTTCTTAGGAACCAATTGAGTAGGGGAAACCCACTCACTATCAGAAATTGGGTAAATGATACCCGCATCCAACAATTTTAAAACTTCCTTTTTAACTACCTCTTTCATATTGGGGTTCAACTTACGTTGGGCATCTCTAGAAGGATTCGCACCTTCCTCTAGGTGAATACGGTGCTGGCAGATTGACGGGTCTATACCCTTTAAATCAGCGACCGACCATCCTATGGCTACTCTGTGCTCTTTCAAAACGGATAACAACTTACCTTCCTGTTCTAAATTTAATGAAGATGAAATTATGACAGGCAAGGTATCACTATTACCCAAAAAGGCATACTTGAGATTAGCCGGCAGAGGCTTTAACTCAAGTTGCGGTGGAGACTCAAAAGACGTAGGGGAAGGGACACTGGCAATAGACGGAAGTGGCTCAACCCTAGGTTTCCAAGGCAATCTTTCTACAGAGGAGGTAGAATCTAAGACAAGATTCACCTCTACAAATGAATGATCCAGGTCATGGTCCTCGAACCCAAAGTAATTAAGACATGTTTCTAACGGGTCCTTGGACAGAAGATAAGGTGTAGCTTCCTCTACCACTTTATCTATGATATCTACAAAAGAACAATCCTCAAAGTTATGAGGTTGATTAGCTGCACTATAAACCTGCAGCCTAGTTTTCATGTTTCCAAAAGACACATTCATTATGCCAGTCCTACAATGAAGGACTGCATTAGCAGTTGCCAGAAGAGATCGTCCTATTATAACCGGGATTTGAGGCCTAGTAATATCGACAGGCTCCATATCTAGGACGATAAAATCTGCAGGAAAGACAAACGAATTTATCTTTACCAAAACATCCTGTAGTATTCCTCTAGGTACCTTAGTGGACCTATCTGCAAATTGTAGGATCGTAGGTGTGGTTTGGAGTGTCCCAAGCTCCATTTTGGCGTAAATTGAATATGGAAGAATATTCACACTTGCGCCAAAATCGACTAACGCTCTATCAATGAAATGACTTCCTAAAAAGCAAGGTATAGTTGGCGTTCCAGGATCTTTTCTCTTTATAGGAGCTTGGAATTGACACACAACACTTGCTATGTCAACGGGAGCTATGGTTTTAGACAAATGCACGAGCTCCTTGCGTTGCTGTGTGCACATTTCCTTCAAAAATTTGGCATATGAAAGAATCTGTTTTATGGCATCTAATAGAGGTAAATTAATGTGAACACTTTTGAATACCTCTAACATATCTGACATGCTAGCCCCTTTCTTCGCTCTCCTCTCAGGCGCAATCAGCGCGGATGGGAAAGGGGCTTTTGGCACATAAGATGCCAATGGATCGTCTAAAGCTGCGGGAAAGTTATCCCTCGAAACTTCTGACTCTTTCTCTATTGCAGGTTCTTTCTCTTTTTCTCTCTCTTTCTCCCTCTCTTTCTCCCCAACTCTATTATCTACCACTTTCCCACTACGCAAGACTGTAACAGCCTTAACATCCTCATTACAAGAAGGGTTCTGAGAAGTCGAACTCTCAGCTACAAAAGCTCCCTTGGGATTGGCAACAGCCTGACTCGGGAATTTCCCTTCCTCTCTGCGACGAAATGATGCCGCTAGTTGACCCATTTGGGTTTCTAACTTGGAAATAGATTGGGAATGGGAATGAGTGAGTTGTGCTGAAGCCTCTAGACTTTTCAGGGTAGCTAGGACTTGTTCCTCAAAATCAGGCGTTCTATGAGGTTGTGGTGGTGGTTGAGTCACAGCTTGACTCTGATACTGGGGTGCAGGTGCTTGAGGAGCACCATAACTGGGATACTGGGGTTGCATCAGTGGTGGTCTATAGGGTTGACTGACAACAGGGTTACTGCTATATGTGGGTCTTGCAGGCTGACTAGGATTGGATCCTCTAGGCTGACTAGACCACTGGAAATTGGGGTGAGTCTTCCACCCAGGATTGTAAGTATTGGAATACGGGTCATTCCTAGGTGATGCATATCCTTGAGCAGCATTAACCTGCTCTTGGACAAACTCTGGGTACTGGCCTGCCATAGGACAATATGGGGTCTCGTGAGCTGGGTTAGTGCAAATATTGCACACCAAGTTGACAGGTTTCACATGGGCTTTTGAAGATTGCCCTTGTGCCGCTATTAACTGGTCAAGCTTTTGAGACAGAGCCTCAACTTGTTTATTTGCCAAAACTTGGGTGTCCACATCATAAATACCGCCCTTTTTGGGAGGCGTTTTCTTCACTAACGCATCGTCACGGTTACCTAAAGACATTGAGGCCATGTGGAAAGAATCCTCACTCAATGCTTCAAATAAAGCCCACATCTCATCCTCGCCTTTACTTAAAATAGCTCCCCCACATGCAGATTTCACAGTCTGCGTGTCACCCTCAGTTAAACCTCTAACAAAAGACTCTATGATTTGCCACTTAGGTACATCATGATGGGGGCATAACCTAAGAAGTTCTTTCATTCTTTCCTAGGCTTCATGAAAAGATTCCTGTTCATGTTAGACGAAGTTTGTTATACCTCGTCGCATTTGGTGAGTTTTACCGATAGAGTAAAATCTAGACAGGAATAACTTTTGGAGCTGTTCCCAAGTAGTGATAGGGACAGGGGTTTGGAGAGTACAAAGCCAGTGTTTGGCCTTATCTTTTAAGGAAAACGGGAATAGAAACAATTTCAGGGATTCTGGATGGAAACCTTGAATTCGAATAGTAGAACATATCCCTAAAAACTCCTGGAAATGGTCATATGGGTTTTCTCTATCTAACCCATAAAACGTAGGAAGCATCTGAATGGTAGCATGCTTAATCTCATAGATGAGATTCTCAATGTGCGGGATTTGGATACAGGATGGTGGATTAAAACTATTGGGCATGAAGTGATCCCTAAGAGTTTTAAGACCTTGAGGCACTTGAATATTATCTGCCGGTAACATGACAGTGTGTGCAGATGATTCAACCATTTCTAAATGATGCAAAGGTACTGACTCACTGGACTGACTTTGAGAAGCTTTAACAGCTCTCAGAGTTCTTTCTAATTCAGAGTCTAAAGGAATTACGTTTAATGACAACGACCTTCTACCCCGCATAAAAGAGGTCTCCACAGATAATCACGGAATTCAATAAACAAATAGTGAGCAGTTAATCTTTAGCTTTTAATTTGTTATTTTAAGCGCGCGGGAGTGAAGCTCCCAATTCCTGATTTCAGCCACCTGTAGTGAAAATAATAAATAATAATTATTATATATAGATATTAACAGTATAAAAGAATATATATATTGTAATATGAACAGTATTAATATTTACGACTTAAATTAAATCCCAACTATTCTTTTTAAATAAACCGTAGAATTCCCCGGCAACGGCGCCAAAATTTGATCGCTTCAGAGACAAGGGAGATTATTCCTTGTCAGTGATCAAGATTAATTAATTTATAAAACCGCGTGACTGATAATCTCAATTCGATTGTGACTAGTGAGCACGGGTGTCGAACCACTGGTAAATGCAGGTTTATAATAAAAGACTTTTTAGAATTAATTCAAGTGAAAAGAATATTGTCAATTTAATTGGTTGATGGAAAATGCTCCGATTGGGTCGAAGCGAAAATGCAGTAATTTAATAAAGCTTAATTAAAAACGCAATTAAT
>JAESVK010047961.1:0-12539 GCA_017140935.1 Hamamelis virginiana | reverse complement strand
CTTCTTCTGAGCCATTATCTTCTTATCTTCCTTAGTAGGTTTGTAGCTTAACCCATAAGGATAGATAGCAGACGGGTACTTCAAAACTTCAGCGATGCCTTGCAACCTTCGGCCCAATCCCATTCCAGGGAAGAATCCTATTCCTTTCATGATCTGTCCTACATGCAGATTCCCATGAGGATTATAATCAAGAGGTATCAACTCCCTTTGCTCGGGCTCTCCTTCGATAGCCTGTACATACTCGAACCCTGACAGTAGCACTTATGACGGCTCCTGGCTGATCTCACAGATTGGCACTCGACTATTTCGGTTCATCTCCATATCCCCTTTCAAAGTGACCACTGACCCTTGATAAGGAAACTTAATCTTCTGGTGAAGTGATGACGGTACAGCCCTGGTAGGATGAATCCACGGTCTTCCCAAAAGCAGATTAAAACTGGCTGGCACATCTAGGATCTGAAAATCAACATTGAATTCAACTGGCCCAATAACAACTGGAAGAGTCACCATTCCCACAACTTCTCTGCGAGTGTTGTCATAAGCCCTAACAGTCTGTCCTGATGGCGAAAACTCAGATGGTTCAATCCCCAATGTGGCAGTAGTACTGAGCGGACACACATTCAACGCTGATCCGTTGTCAACCAAGACTGAAGGAACTCTCTTTCCCAAAATATCCACAGTGATGTACAGAGCTTGCAGGTGATTACTCCCACTCTCGGGTAAGTCAGATTCAGTAAATGAGATGGACGGTCCATGATGAACCGGATTTACTAAACCTACCAAACCCTCAGGGGACGTATCAATAGGAACCTGCACCTGATTCAACAACCGAAGCACTGTCTGTCTATGTTTCTGTGAAGCCATGAGCAATCCCCAAATGGTAATGTTAGCCTGTGTTCTCTTCAACTGTTTCAGTATCTCTTCCTCTTCTTCTATAACATCTGATCGATGACCCTTCTCTAATTCCCCCAACGGATTACTGGTTTCCAAATGAGCTGGCTTGAAATGGCGTCCGCCTCGAGTCAGATGGTCTACTTCCTCATCACTAGCCCACAGATTCTCTATGGTTTCAGGTGTGCTCATAAGATCCTCCCATTCAATCATACCGATCAAATCACTGTCTTCCCCGGTGATCTTCACGACTGAAGAGGTTCCATTCTCAAACTGTTTCTGCATGGTATCCTGACTCAACCCTTCGGGTGAAGAAGAAATATCTGGTTCAACTTCTGCAGGTAAATCATCCCACCCCGTTGGAATAATAGGTTCATCAGAAATCTTTCTCGATGAATAGAGCACATAATAATCAAACTTGCCACTCGACTCTCCTAACAATCCGACCTCCGGGTCTCCCGCTAGGTATCTCTCCTTCAACTGACGTTGAGAATTCCCACTTCTAGGAGCTTCTTCGAGAACTTCAGGTTGCTTAGGTTCTTCATACTGATACAATTCTCCATCATCAAGTAAATCCTGAACCAGTTTCCCTAAAACTCTGCAATTCTCCGTGTCATGCCCGAAGATGTTGTGGTACTGGCAAAAAGGCTTATGGGAACGGGGTATGAGTGGGATAATGAGGCCCTGGGATCGGGCTTGGTAAAAGGCTTCGGTTAGGGTAGTTTTGAGTGGGACATATGGGCGGATTGGGTGACGAATTTTTGGGTCGTCGAGGCCCAGGGCATTGATTTGAGCTGGTGGCGGTACAGCATGGGTTGGGAGAGGGTTACTGGTGACATTTGGTTGACTTAGTGGATTTGGTGGGGCAATGACTTTCTTGTCAATGAGGTCTTGGATTTCATAACGAAGGCGCATGCATTGGTTGGTGTGATGGCCCTTAGATTGGTGGAACTGACAATACTCATTTTCTTTGAAATTTCTGGGCAAATGATCTGGAAGAGGCCGGGGTTCCAAAAGGGTAAGGAGACCACGTGCCTTCAATTTCTCAAGGACACGTTCTAGGGACATGTATAGATTGGTGAACTGGCGGGCCGGCTCCCTAGCTTGGAACGGGTGGTTTGATTGGGTAGCTTGAATAGGTTGGGCAATGGCATTGACTTCATGATTGGGTTTGCGGTTGAGAGGTGGTTGGCGGTTTTTGAAGGGTTCTTCGGCTTTGAGAGCCCCACTAGCCAGAGCATCTTCAACTTGAGTGCCAGCAATAACAAGGGCTTTGAAGTTAGGGAAATACTGCGAGAATAAGTACTTGTTGTAAATGGGTAAGAGACTCTTCAGCACCATCTGCACCTGTTCATCATTTGTAGGCCTGTGGGTCATCTGCGAAGCTTTCGCCCTCCATCTGGAAATGAAGGCAGAGAAACTCTCCCTCGGTTCCTGCTTAGTAGTCTCAAGATCCCTACGAGTCACATCAATCTCAGTGTTATACTTGTAGTGATTAGTAAACTCATTGCAAACATCCTTCCATGTCTTCAACTTAGTCTCATCTAAGGATAAAAACCACTTCGAGGCTGACCCTTTTAGTGATTCATGAAACATCTAAGCCAACAGCTCATCATCAACTCCACGAGGTTGCATCGCCCTCACATACATCTTCAAATGGGTTTTATGGCAACCCATCCCATCAAACTTCTCTAGTTCCGGCATCTTAAAACTGAACGGCATACGGGCCTTGGGGAACAGTGAAAAAGATGTCACATCAACCATGTCATCAGACCGACGCATCCCCTTCAGGGCTTTCTCTAAGGCTTCAACCTTACTCGACAACAGGATCGGATCCCCAGAGAGGAATCTAGATCCACTGGGCTCGCCATCCAGATTGATGGGCTTAGACTTGGCTCCTGCCTGGGTCTTGGCACTGTCATCAACTTGGGCTAGGATAGGTGGATCAGAGGTACTCTTCGGGTTCTCTAAGTGGGCCTCCCTATCTTGATCTGTACTGGTCTGTTTATCTTGGGACATTTTCTTAATCTGTTCAGTCTCACGGGCCAGGGCATCAATTCGGTCCATGATAGCATTCAACACTGTAGCAATGGTACTGGATTCTCCGTCAGCCATTGAGGATACACTCGGGAGTTCAACACTAAAAAGACGCCCTCTAGAATCACGACGCCAGGCCAGAATTCTACACCATGAAATGGGCTTTTTTAGAAAAAAGGGACAAGTCCATGATACTCAAAACCTATTGACAGACTATCAAAGAGGTGCTATCCAAATAGAAGAAAAGGAGAAAGGGGAAAACCGTCCTATCATAATTCCAACTCACTTCCCTATTTCACAAGGGCATTTCCTTAGAAATTAGGAAATAAATCGAAATCACCAATAGGGAAATAAAAGATGACTGACCAAACAGGGCTCAAAGAGCAATTCCAATGACCAGTCCTTCATTCTTGGGACACTTTCCTTTGAATCGAAGGTCTTAGTCAAAACAAGCCAAAACAACCTAATCACAGAAAAGGGTATGTACCTTTAGAATATTATCTTCCATCCTCAAAATAGTCCTTTCATTCTAAGGACCAAAATCCTTAAAATAAAAGGCCTATATTAAAAATATCAAAGTTTATCTAAGGGTGACATATCCCTAAGTTCTAGCATTCACAAACAAGGTTCACATCAAATTGGGACAATTTCGGCAGCATAACGACGCAATTATGTGCTAAAAGAAATTTGGCAGCATAACGGCGTAGGTATGTGTCAGGGGAAAATTTCGACAGCATAACGGTACAGTTAAATGCCAAAAGGAATTTCGGCAGCATAACAGTACAATTGTGTGTCGAAATTTCGGCAGCATAACAGGTGTGTGCAAGCACTGTAGGGTAGAGTGTCCTACTTGGCTGTCTACATGGACTAATGCAAAAGGTGGGTTCAAAGGTTCCTATTGCAGACCAATCCATATACCTAACCACATGTGACACATGGCGTGCCGCGTGGGTCAAACAGTACTGATTGGTCATTGATATACCCCGAAGGGTACTTGACAATAGGTTGATGGCTTCGTCATGATTGCCCTAGTGTCGAGTGGAGACAGGGATCAGGACTAGACCATCGTTTGGCAAGGCAACATCGTCCTATCACACAATGACATGCAGCTAATATAACTAATATGATATGCAGTCACGCAAATGCAAGTGGTTGATTTTAATTAATTTAAGAAATTAAATAGCCCAATTAAATTAATTGAAGTTTAGCCCTCGAAATCCCCAGCGGAGTCGCCAGTTCTGTGGACCAGCCTCGTGGCGGGGCTTTAGGTGTGAGTCCACATCATCACCGGGCGATGTGATTAGGGGGGGTTTAGAAATCGAACAAAGGAGTCGCCACCTTATTTTTAAGGAACAAGGAAACCATAAAAATGTTTTATTTTAAAACAAAACAAACTCCATTTTCAATGAAAAGACAGTCTACAAACCAGAGTTGGATCCGGGGGCTAGGTTACGACGTGGGAAGGTTCCAAGCTTTCACTTGTAGGCACCCACCTCGCCCTAACTAAAGGACTTCTAATTTATTTGGGCTATTTAAATTTCTCAATGCAAACAATCCTAAATAATCTAATCAACCAAAAAAAAATAGTGATATAAATGCATTATATATATTAGTTTATTAATAATAATAAAAAAAATATACAAACAAACCCTAAGAACCTAGGACACCCTACGGGCATCCTAGGGCGGACTTGAGCCCTATTAGCGCCTACGTAACTTACTAGTATCACCTAGCAAGTATCAAAGTCCACGTAGTTCGATTACCCTAGGACTCTCCTATTGTAATCGATCACATCATCAAAGGTATTCAACCTAATTCAAGACTCTAACTTCGAGAGTTTTTGTTTGTTTAAAATCATTTATTCAAAATCATTTCAAATTAAAAGACTTTCTTAAAATCCAAATATTCTAAAACAATTCTTATCTTTAGAATTCAATTCCAATTAAAAATCTTTTTCAAAGATTTTTAAGAAAACAAATCATATGGGTAGGAATCTCATTCCTAGATAAAAATCTTTAAAACATTTCAAATCTTTTTGAAAATCATTTAATAATCAAATATCTCATAAAATCATGTTTATTTCATAAACATTATATCGAAATCATTTTTAGAAAATCTCTCGAAGATAGACAATCAAATCGATTAAAATACTCAAATCTGAGTATGACTTTTACAACAAAGGAAATTCCTAGGGAAGGTCAAGTGACCTTCCTAGCCTAGGGTCTCTAACTAGCCTTAAAGTTAATCTAAAAACCTAAAAATACTAATGCAATGCATGCTGAAATTTAAACAAATAAACATGTAATTAATTCTAAAAATGCATGAAAATGCTCCTAAATGCACACTAATTAATCTATGTGAACCTAAGCATATTTTTAAGTTGGATTTGGCCTAAAAATGATTTTTAGAATAAATTTAAGGACATAAACAAATCTGGACAGATTTGAATATGTACCTTAAATTACTCTAAAAACCATGAAAACAAAGAATAAAAAATGTGAAAATGTCCTAACATGCTTTCTACATGAATATTTTAAATTACTATGCAAAAACATGTCAAAAATTACACCAAAATATGCTTAAACGATTGATTTAAACACAAGGGAAGGATCTCACCTTTGCACGCTCCCTCGTACACATTTTATACATCCAAACCATCAAATTGATATCACAAGGGAAGGATCTTACCTTTGCACGCTCCCTCGTCCACATTTTTTATATTCAAACAATCCAATCCATAGCGAGTGTTTAAATAATCATAAAAAGCATAGACAAAAAGACTCAAGACTCATCACATATTAAAATAACATATTAACGTACTCATATTACCATTAAAATCACCAATCAATTATCAAGAGATTCAAATAACAACATGAATATCAACATTTACTCTAAACATGCTTACACATAAAATAACAACAAATCTAACCCTACTCATGCATGCATACATAAAATCACGACAAAACTAACTAATCCTAAACATGCATACTAACAAAAATCACAACAATGCTAACCTAATCATACACATCAACCCTAATATGCATATTCACATAAAATAATAACTAAGCTAAACAACCTTAAACATGCATTCTAACATAAAATCACAAGAAAACTAACCCTAACATGCATACTCACATAAAATAATGATAAAACTACTTCTAATCATGCATACGTACATAAAATAACAAGAAAACTAACCCTAACATGCATACTCACATAGAATAATGATAAAACTACTTCTAATTATGCATACGTACATAAAATAACAAGAAAATTAAACCCAATCATGCATACTCATACAAAATCAAAATAAAGCTAATCCTAATCATGCATACAAACATAAACAAGAGAAAGAGAGAAACCTATTCAAACATGCATAAAGAAAACTCCTACAAAGTAAACTCATACAGAAATTTCGTATGGAAAATTCACCTATCCTCTTTCTTCTTTGCAAACCTCCTTCAAGTTCCAAGCCTCGAGGCCTTCTCCTTCCTTCTCCACGTTAATTCTCCCCTTCAATGATGTAGGAATGAAGAATGAAAATCTGTAGCCTCCTCTCCAAAACCCTAGAATTCTCTCCCTCTCTCTCTCTAACTCCATAGTGTAGTATATATAGAGCTAGGGTTCAAATCCTTGAATGGTTAGGATTCAATTCCTTAAAAATGATCCTAGGGTTTAGAATTGATCATGCTAGGGTTTACCAGCTGAAAACCCTTCGAATTTATTCCAAAAAAACGAACCAAATCGGCCAAAACAAGTGGGAAAGTTTCAAACATGCCAAAAATACAAAATGGGTTCGAACATGCTGGTGACCATCCTAGCCTGGACGGCTGGCCGTCCTAGGCTGGACGGTTGGCCTTCCTAGCTAGGACGGTCACCGTAGTGACTTCCCAATTTTTCTTCCCCAAATTTTAGGGTTTTCATATTTTGGCCATATTTTGGTCAAATTTGATCTAAATCCGATGGTTCAGGGCTCAAAACGACCGTGTTTTGATCCTCCACATTTTTAGAATGTTTTTGGGTTAAAATCAATTGACCATGGTCAAAGGTTTTAGCAAAAAGCTAGCCAATTGACCCGGTTGTGCCAAAATTGGTCATATGACCATTCTTTGTTTTGTAAAATTGATCAATTAGGCTTGCACCACTTCTAAAAACATGGTTTTAATATGAAATTGGTACTTGAAAACATGTTTTGAAAATCTTTCATTTTGGTGAAAATGACCAATTCACGGTCAATTTGATCGAAACCCTAATTCAGCTCATCCTTACCCGTGGGATCAATTTTGGGAGAATCTATCCCAACCATTCAAAGACTCAATTAACACTCCAAATTCACTCCCCACATCCATATAAACCTCATGAAACAATCCGTTTCGAATTCGGAGGTCATTCGGAAATTATACGAGAAAAAGGACGAAAATGCCCTTCAAGTTGCAAAAACTCTAATTACCTATCGAGCTCTCATCAGAATGCTATGAAAATTTACAGGGATGTTCTAAAACACCTCAAAAGTCAAATGCAATACAAATGGGTTGATTCCAATCCAAATGTACACATGAAATAATGAATTGTCCTTTCCCTTAGAAAAGGGCAATCTGGGCAATTTGGTCTTTACAAGGCCAATTCCTCGCCCAATGATCAGCTATTCTAGTTAATCATTTGCATGGACACAACATAGTAGAAATAATTGGTAAAAATGGGGTGTCCACAGAAGCCCCTCGTTGGTGTTTCATGGCTTCGCCATGTAATACCAACGAAACAAAATGGCATCCCATTTTTGCCGCAACAAAAGAGGGATGATTCAACCAACATCTCACGAACATTGAGATTTATTTCCTGAACAAATTCAGAATGAAAATAACTCTTGGAAGTCACACTTCTGATTATTTCAAAATCAATCACACTAACAAACCACAAAACAAGCATTTATGTGATATCTCACTCACATAAGCATACACAAATCATCATTTTATGTGATACTTCTCTCACATAACACATACAAGTTATCATTTTATGTGATATTTCTCTCACATAAACACATACAGGTTATCATCTTATGTGATACTTCTCTCACATAAAATAGTTCAGATTCATTATTTCTACGGTACATCTCCCATAAGAAATATTATTTATATAGTACTTCTCCTATATAAATATTTTCAAACCATTATTTTATGCTTCACATAAAACAATTCAAACTCATTGTTCATATGGTACATCTCCCATATGAACATATCATCAATTATATGGTACATCTCCCATATAAGCCACTATTTTATGTTTCACATAAAATAATCTCAAATCATTCAAAATGTTATTTCATGCTTCACATAAAATAACTCAAGTTCATTGTTCACATGGTACATCTCCCATGTGAACAATTATATGGTACTTCTCCCATATAAGCCATTATTTTATGTTCCACATAAAATAATCTCAAAGCATTCAAAATGTTATTTCATGTTTCACATAAAATAACTTAAGTTCATCGTTCACATGGTACATCTCCCATGTGAACAATTATATGGTACTTCTCCCATATAAAGCATTATTTTATGTTTCACATAAAATAATCTCAAATCATTCAAAATGTTATTTCATGCTTCACAAAAAATAACTCAAGTTCATCGTTCACATGGTACATCTCCCATGTGAACATATCATCAATTATATGGTACTTCTCCCATATAAAGCATCATTTTATGTCTCACATAAAATAATCACATAAGACAATCCAAAACGTTATTTTATGTCTCACATAAAATAACTTCAAACTCATTGTTCATATGGTACATCTCCCATTTGAACATATCATCAATTATATGGTACTTCTCCCATATACAATGTTTTCAAAATCATCATTTTAAAATCATCATTCAAAATCATCATTCAAAATCATTTAGTGATAATTTTTATACAAAACATGAACTAATTTTGGAGAAAATCGATCGAAAAAAGCAAAATTTGAGAAAATCAAATTGGGGCACACTGGTGGCCGTCCTAGCCTGGACGGCTAGCCGTCCTGGGCTGGACGGTTGGCCGTCCTAGCTAGGACGGTCACCATGTGTGACCCGAATTTTTTTTTTGTTCTTTTTAAGCCTCTCATGCCCATGTGCACTCTTGTGCTCATTCTAAGCAATTCTAAACCCATTTTGCTCCAAAACTCTCTCACTTTTGATCCTCAATCCATACATACTCAACCAAATCTTTGGTTTGCACCCTTGCCAACACAAAATCATCTTCATCTTCTCAAGTTCTTCAACTTGTTTTCATTTTGGTGTGAACCTCTCTATTTCCCACATACTCCATTCTTTTCAAAAATGGATAGAAATCAATCTCCTCCACCTTACTTGAAGTATCCATTCTTGGAAGTCAAGGCGAGATACAAGGCACCCTCATATGGAGACTCTCATCCACCATCTCTACTCTTGGAGCCTAAAACACATCTTTCATATATTTACTCCAAAGACAATGTAAGTTAGATTTCACCAATAACTCTTGATTCATATGCAATTGATTGAATTGAAATGCTTGTTTGCATGTTGTGATTGTTGATTTTCATATCATTATAACCTTTGGGAAAAGCGTGGGAGCCCCATTTCATAGCTTCACCAGCTTGTCAATGGTGCACACCAAGTGTTTGATGAAATGCTTCAATGAAGTAAACTTTGATTTTTCAAATCAAACATATCCTAATCATGTTGCAATGATTTTTGTAGGATTTTAGAAAGTATTTGCCATGATCAATCTTCCTTGAAAATATCATTTTGAAAATATGCATATCACATGTTTGATAAAATGCCTAAATGACACCATCATCCATTTTCTTCTTTACAAGTCATTTCATGTCAAGTAAAGTATCTCAAAAATTTTCTATTATGTTTAATTTGATTAAAACACCATCAATTTTGAATTTGAAACATTTTAGATTTTGGTGACACCAACCATGCCTTTGATAATAAATTGTGTTATACAACATGCACACATCTTTTGTATTGATCATTTTGGTTCATTCAAAGCATAAATTTTACTTCATTTCATGATATGTAAATCAATAGTCATGCTTGCATTGTATTTGAATCAAAGTTCCTTTAGAAATAACAACATTTGCTTTGATGTGAATATAACCCCAAATGTGCTTATGCAGCCCAATTTCGAAATCCGTACAAGATACTCCTTAGGTAAGCTCATCAAATGGTGGGAATTAATGGAGACACGCGAACCCCAAGCCAAGGCCATTGTTGAGCAAGCAGGTTTTAAGTTCTTCTTGGATTCTCTCTGGCTCGACAACATGGATAGAATGACCATGATTACTCTTTCTGAACTCTGGTGGGACACCACCAACACATTCCACTTCGGGTTTGGGGAAATGACTATGACCCCACTTGACTTCACTATGATTACAGGACTTCATATTGGAGGCCAACCACTCGCCTTTTATGAAGAAGCTCACGCAGATGAAGAATACTTGTACAATCTTTTGGGCGTTGAAAATGTTCCTTTGACAAAAAGAGGAGTCAGGCGCTCTTGGCTCTATAATCACTTCAGTGTTCAAAATGAAGAGGAGGGAGGGGAACCCGAGGATATTGCCCGTGCATTCATTTTGTATCTGCTCTCATGCACTTTCTTTGCAGGTACACAGGACATAGCCCCTCTAGGCTTTTTGAAGAGTTTGGAGGACACGGATAATGTTCACCTGTATGACTGGGGCGGAGCTGCATTAGCGACTATGTATCGCTCCATGTGTGACAAATCTCGAGATGCTGCCCAGGATTTCGGCGGCTTGGCTTTCATATGGCAGGTACTGATTTCACCCAATTGTCTTTCAATAGAATCTTTCCATACTTTCATCAATTCCCTGATCTTTCTTTCATGCAGGTATGGGCATTCATCTACTTGGGTCTTGGTTGTCCTCTCTTGAAAGAGGGGGTTAACCAATGGCCATTTCTAGCTCACTTTGATCCATGCCACAGGAAACACTCCAACCTCCATAGGTATGATTATGTTGCTGCCAAAGCTATCCTCGCCGGTCTCACTGCAGAACAGGTAAAATCTAAAACCATTGTCTTTCTCTTAAATCTTCTAGATTCAACTCTCATACTCTTCATAATCTTCAGGTGAACTGGGATCCATGGGGTACTTGGAGGACTACTTTGGCTCCCCCCACATGCATAGTGTACTCCTAACACATAGGCGAATCTTGTTTGAGGGGCCTGCTGGCAGATACTGGTACTTGGGTGAAAGAGTCTGTCGCCAAGTCTATGGAAACATGGATGCAGCTAGAGTGCCTTTTCTGCCTCCTGCAAATATGCGTCACACTGATAAACTGAAGGGTGAGGCCCTGTTAGAGTCTAAGAGAGGAGTGGATCTTTCTGCTTTCCTTTTCTCTGATGCGAGCTACGAGGTCTTCTGTCAACAATTCTTGATGCGCCCCCGGCGACTGGAGAACTTCCTGAAAGGGTATGACTTTTGAGAATACTTTCTTTCATCCCTGTAAATGTAATCACAAAACTTCATCTTTATGTCCACAGAGTCGCCGTTCCCGGGGTCAAAGCTCTAGAGCTGCTGCTAGTGATGATAATCAAGACACGAATAGGCCTCCTGCCTTACAGCCTGCAGACTGGAACATTGAGCTAATAGTTGAAGACAATTTCGTGACTTCTACTATTTCACGACCTTCAGTCGATGAGGGATATCACATAGATCCTTCTTACGAACAGGTGAGCCTCCCACTGAACCAATTAACTGCACACACATTCCCACTGATACACTGACATCATTCATTTCTGACAGGTCCCTCGAGAGTATTGCCAGGATTACATTGATCTTACTACTGCTATGAGGCGTGACCTTCGCAGGATGAGCTTGAGGACTTCCGCTCTCACTCGTCAACAGGTAACTTCAAATCACATTCTCAAATTCATCTTCCTTCCCTTTTCACAAACTGATCAAACTGTGAGCACCGTTTCAGGTACCTGACCCACCACGTCATTCTTCAGCTGGCGAGGGATCTAGCAGAGGGATAAGGAGGAACTCTCGAAGACGTTGATCAATCCTCTATGAGACACGGGGTTTCTCTTTGAAAATCATATGTAATTTGTAAACATTTGTACTAAAACAAGTCTTCTCACTTTTATGGTGTATGTGCACTGTTAAAACTCATTCACTGCTATTAATTCTCTCACTTTTGATCATGATTGAACTAATACCAATGTTTTAAAACTTGTAAATAACAACAAAGTCGACAAAAATCAAAATCGGGGCCCCGAGTGCACAAAAACTCGAAAAAAAGTCGAAAATAAGCAAAATCGGCAAAATTGGGTGGTCAAATCCCGGTGACCATCCAAGCCAGGACGATTGGCCGTCCACCCTAGGACGGTTGGCTGTCCTGCTTAGGACGGTCACCGAGTTGGCCCGCCTAATTTTGCCTATTTTGAGCAGTTTCCAATTTTTGGCCTTTTCAGTTTCTAATTTCTCTTCAAACCTGACCTAGGCCTATAAAAAGGAACCCTTAGCAGCCTCTACAACCATCCTACAATAGTTTTAAGCATCATGGAGGCTCTCCCCCAGGTTTTGAAAAGATTCATGGCGAGAATGACGAAGGAAGACAA
>JAESVK010047959.1:0-14851 GCA_017140935.1 Hamamelis virginiana | reverse complement strand
CTCGCTAGGTAGAAAACCTGCAAAGGCTGCCTAGGCAAAAAGTAGAGTATTCAAAAAAAAATAAAATAAAATCAAAAAATAAAAAAAATAAAAAAATGCTTTTCAATTGATCCCACGAACTACAAGGACCTGATTCTCCAAGTATTCAAAACAAGAAAGTTGAAAGTTTTATGAGAAAAAGATATTCAAAGGATGGAGATATGTAGGCAGCCCATAAAGTTACCTTGGGTGCGGTCCAATTCTTTAAGGCAAAACAACCCTGTGTTTGTTTTCAATTGTAATTGTTTGAAGTGATTTATTCAAAACTAAAAAGATAGAATTCTTTTATTCATGAAATGAAGAAAAACCTTTCAAAGGTCTATTACATGCCATATGATTCTAATTCCATTCATTCTAAATAAAAAGCATGGGAAATGTGTTTCAAGAGTTCTGTCAATTCCTTCGTTCCTTCCTTGAAGTTTCTTCAGAGTCATCATCTCTTCTTCTCTTGTAAAGTACTACTTGTAAAGCGTTAGGTGGAAGTGACGAAGTGTCCCCTCGCTCTTCAGATGAAAGACTTTCGATAAGTCATGAGATCCTAGCCTTCATTTCTTGTCCCCGAGTACCCATATTCTGAGATAACCATTGCCTAAAAGCCTCATCCAGTTCAAAAGGCCCATGAGCGAAATCAATGTGAGTTGTGCGCAATACAGATGGCCACCTTGACATCAAAGCCTTTACCACCGATGGAGAGATCGCCTTGGAAGTGTAAGTATGCTCTGAGAGAGATGGAATTGTCTGTTTGGTCCCCATTTGGCGAAGCAGTCGGGTTGCTCAATAGAAAGAAGTACATTTCAACCCTACCAAAATGACCACAGAGTAACCTAGAGAACAGAGCAGATAATGGCCAGAACAGTTCTAGTCATGTACATACACCATAAAAGTGAGAAAACTTGTTTTAGTACAAATATTTACAAGTTACATATGATTTTCAAAGTGAAACCCCGTGCCTCATAGAGGATTGATCAATGTCTTCGAGAGTTCCTCCTTATCCCTCTGCTAGATCCCTCGCCAGCTGAAGAATGACGTGGTGGGTCAGGTGCCTGAAACGGTGTTCACAGTTTGATCAGTTTGTGAAAAGGGAAGGAAGCTGAATTTGAGAATGTGATTTGAGGTTACCTGTTGACGAGTGAGAGCGGAGGTCCTCAAGCTCATCCTGCGAAGGTCACGCCTCATGGCAGTAGTAAGATCGATATAATCCTGGCAATACTCTCGAGGGACCTGTCAGAAATGAATAGTGTCAGTGTATCAGTGGGAATGCATGTGCAGTTGTTTGATTCAGTGGGAGGTTCACCTGTTCGTAAGATGGGTCTATGTGATATCCTTCATCGACTGAAGGTCGTGAAATAGTAGAAGTCACGAAATTGTCTTCAACTATTAGTTCTATGTTCCAATCTGCAGGCTGCAAGGCAGGAGGCCTATTTGTTTCTTGATCATCATCACTAACAGCAGCTCTAGAGCTTTGACCCCGGGAACGACGACTCTGTGGACATAAAGATGAAGTTTTGTGATTGCATTTACAGGGACGAAAGAAAGTGTTATATTTACATACCCTTTGAGGAGGTTCTCCAGTCGCCAAGGGGCGCATCGAGAATTGTTGACAGAAGACCTCGTAGCTCGCATCAGAGAAAAGGAAAGCAGAAAGATCCACTCCTCTCTTAGACTCTAACAGGGCCTCACCCTTCAGTTTATTAGTGTGGCGCATATTTACAGGAGGCAGAAAAGGCACCCTAGCTGCATTCATGTTTCCATAAACTTGGCGACAGACTCTTTCACCCAAGAACCAGTATCTGCCAGCAGGCCCCTCAAACAAGATTCGCCTATGTGTTAGGAGTACACTATGCATGTGGGGGGGAGCCAAAGTAGTCCTCCAAGTACCCCATGGGTCCCAGTTCACCTGAAGATTATGAAGAGTATGAGAGTTGAATCTAGAAGATTTAAGAGAAAGACAGTGGTTTGGGATTTTACCTGTTCTGCAGTGAGACCGGCAAGGATAGCTTTGGCAGCAGCATAATTATACCTATGGAGGTTGGAGTGCTGCATGTGGCATGGATCAAAGCGGGCTAAAAATGGCCATTGGTTAACCCCCTCTTTCAAGAGAGGACAACCAAGACCCAAGTAGATGAATGCCCATACCTGCATGAGAGAAAGATCAAGAAATTGACAAAGATTTAGAGAGATTTTATTTAAAGACATCAGATATCAGTACCTGCCATATGAAAGCTAAGCCGCCGAAGTCTTGAGCAGCATCTCGTGATTTGTCACACATGGAGCGATACATAGTCGCTAATGCAGCTCCGCCCCAGTCATACAGATGAATATTATCCGTAATCTCCAAACTCTTCAAAAAGCCTATAGGGGCTATGTCCTGTGTACCTGCAAAGAAAGTGCATGAGAGCAGATACAAAATGAATGCACGGGCAATATCCTCGGGTTCCCTTCCCTCATCTTCATTTTGAACACTGAAGTGATTATAGAGCCAAGAACGCCTGACTCCTTTTTTTGTCAGAGGAACATTTTCAACGCCCAAAAGATTGTACAAGTATTCTTCATCAGTGTGAGCTTCGTCATAAAAGGCGAGTGGTTGGCCTCCAATATGAAGTCCTGTAATCATAGTGAAGTCAAATGGGGTCATAGTCATTTCCCCAAACCCGAAGTGGAAGGTGTTGGTGGTGTCCCACCAGAGTTCAGAAAGAGCAATCATGGCCATTCGATCCATGTTGTCGAGCCAGAGAGAGTCCAAGAAGAACTTAAAGCCTGCTTGCTCAACAATGGCCTTAGCTTGGGGTTGGCGTGTCTCCATTAATTCCCACCATTTGATGAGCTTACCTAAAGAATATCTTGTACGGATTTCGAAATTGGGCTGCATGAACACATTTGGGGTTATATTCACATCAAAGCAAATGTTGTTATTTCCAAAAGACCTTTGATTCAAATGCAATGCAAGCATGACTATTGATTTACATATCATGAAATGAAGTAAAATTTATGCTTTCAATGAACCAAAATGATCAATACATGTTCAAAAGGTTTTTACAAAAAGATGAGTGCATATTGGATGATACAATTTATTATCAAAGGCATGGGTGGTGTCACCAAAATCCAAAGTGTTTCAAATTCAAAATTGATGGTGTTTTAATCAAATTAAACATCATAGAAATTTTTGAGGTATTTTACTTGACATGAAATGACTTGTAAAGAAGAAAATGGATAATGGTGTCATTGAAGCATTTTATCAAACATGTGATATGCATATTTTCAAAATGATATTTTCAAAGAAGATTGATCATGGCAAATACTTTCTAAAATCCTACAAAAATCATTGAAATATGATTAGGATATGTTTGATTTGAAAAATCAAAGTTTACTTCATTGAGGCATTTCATCAAACACTTGGTGTGCACCATTCACAAGCTTGTGAAGCTATGAAATGGGGCTCCCATGCTTTTCCCAAAGGTTACAATGATAAGAAAATCAATAATCAACATGCAAACAAGCATTTCAATTCAACCAATTGCATATGAATCAAGAATTATTGAGGAAAATTAACTTACATTGTCTTTGGAGTGAATATATGAAAGATGTGTCCTAGGCTCCAAGAGTAGAGATAGTGGATGAGAATCTCCATATGAGGGTGCCTTGTATCTAGCTTTGACTTCCAAGAATGGATATTTCAAGTAAGGTGGAGGAAATTGATTTCTATCCATTTTTGAAGAGAATGGAGTATGTAAGAAGCGGAGAGGTTCACACCAAATGAAGACAAGTTGAAGAACTTGAAGAGATGAGGGTGATTTTGTGTTGCTAAGGATATGAACCAATGTGTTGGTTGAGTATGTATGAATTGAAGATCAAAAGCTAGGGTTTTGGAGCAAAACCAAGCTTGGAGGTTGCTTAGAATGAGCACAAGAGTGCACATGAGCATGAGGGGCTTAAAAAGAAAAAAAATTTCTGGTCACACAGGGTGACCGTCCTAGCTAGGACGGCCAACCGTCCAGGCTAGGACGGCTAGCCGTCCAGGCTAGGACGGCCACCAGTGTTCCCAATTTGATTTTTCTCAATTTTTCTATCTTTGATTGAAATTTCTTGAAAATTCAGTTCATTCTTGCATAAATTACTCCTAAGTGGTGATTTTGAGTATTTATATGGGAGATGTACCATATAAATGATTTTTGAAAGTATTTATATGGGAGAAGTACCATATAATTGATGATATGTTCACATGGGAGATGTACCATATGAACAATGAGTTTGAAGTTATTTTATGTGAGACATAAAATAACGATTTGAATTGTCTTATGTGATTATTTTATGTGAAACATAAAATTATGTGTTTGAAATATTTCATGTGAGACATGAAATAGTGATGTGAAATTATTTTATGTGAAACATAAAATAATGATCTTTATATGGGAGATGTACCATATAATCGATGATATGTTCACATGGGAGATATACCATGTGAACAATGAACTTGAGTTATTTTATGTGAAGCATGAAATAACATTTTGAATGATTTGAGATTATTTTATGTGAAACATAAAATAATGTTTTATATGGGAGATGTACCATATAATCGATGATATGTTCACATGGGAGATGTACCATGTGAACAATGAACTTGAGTTATTTTATGTGAAGCATGAAATAACATTTTGAATGATTTGAGATTATTTTATGTGAAACATAAAATAATGCTTTATATGGGAGATGTACCATATAATCGATGATATGTTCACATGGGAGATGTACCATGTGAACGATGAACTTGAGTTATTTTATGTGAAGCATGAAATAACATTTTGAATGATTTGAGATTATTTTATGTGAGACATAGAATAATGCTTATATGGGAGATGTACCATATAATTGATGATATGTTCATATGGGAGACGTACCATATGAACAATGAGTTTGAATTGTTTTATGTGAAGCATAAAATAATGGTTCGAAAATGTTTATATAGGAGAAGTACTATATAAATAATATTTCTTATGGGAGATGTACCGTAGAAATAATGAATCTGAACTATTTTATGATAGCTTGTATGTTGTTTATGTGAGAGAAGTATCACATAAAATGATGATTTGTGTATGCTTATGTGAGTAAGATATCACATAAATGTTTGTTTTGTGGTTTGTTAGTGTGATTGATTTTGAAATAATCGGAAGTGTGACTTCCAAGAATTATTTTCATTCTGGATTTGTTCAGGAAATAGATTCCAATGTTCGTGAGATGTTGGTTTGATCATCCCTCTTTTTGTTGTGCAAAAATGGGATGCCATTTTGTTTCGTTGGTATTACATGGCGAAGCCATGAAACACCAACGAGGGGCTTCTGTGGACACCCCATTTTTACCAATTATTTCTACTATGTGTCCATGCAAATGATTAACTAAAATAGCTGACCATTTGGTGAGGAATTGGCCTTGTAAAGACCAAATTGTCCAGATTGCCCTTTTCTGAGGGAAAGGACAGTTCATTATTTCATGTGTACATTTGGATTGGAATCAACCCATTTGTATTGCATTTGAATTTTGGGGTGTTTTAGAATATCCCTATAAATTTTCATGGCATTCTGATGAGAGCTCGATAGGTAATTAGGGTTTTTGCGACTTGAAGGGCATTTTCGTCCTTTTTCTCGTATAATTTCCGAATGACCTCCGAATTCGAAACGGATTGTTTCATGAGGTTTATATGGATGTGGGGAGTGTATTTGGTGTATCAATTGAGCCTTTGAATGGTTGGGATGGATTCTCCCAAAATCGATCCCACGGGTAAGGATGAGCCGAATTAGGGTTTCGATCAAATTGACAGTGAATTGGTAGTTTTCACCAAAACAAAAGATTTTCAAAACATGTTGTTAAGTACCAATTTCATGTTGAAACCATGTTTTTAGAAGTGGTGCAAGCCTAATTGATCAATTTTACAAAACAGAGAATGGTCATATGACCAATTTTGGCACAACCAGGTCAATTGGCTAGCTTTTTGCTAAAACCCTTGACCATGGTCAATTGATTTTAACCCAAAAACATTCTAAAAATGTGGAGGATCAAAACACGGTCGTTTTGAGCCCTGAACCATCGGATTTGGATCAAATTTGACCAAAATATGGCCAAAATTCGAAAAACCAAAAATTGGGGAACAAAATTGGGAAAGTCAGCATGGTGACCGTCCTAGCTAGGACGGACAACCGTCCAGCTTGGACGGCCAACCGTCCATGCCTAGGACGGACATCAGCTGGCTTGAGCCAATTTTGCCATTTTGGAAAAATTTGACTTATTTTGGCCGATTTGATTTGATTTTTTTGGCATAAATTCGAAGGGTTTCAGCTTTCAAACCCTAGATAGATTCATTCTAAGCCCTAGGATTGTTTTTTAGAGGGATTGATCCTAGCCATTCAAGGTTTTGAACCCTAACCCTATATATGTTGCATTATGAGAGGTTGAGAAAGAGGGAGAGCATTCTAGGGTTTAGAAAGGAGGCTACAGATCTGGTTTTACACCATTGGGGGAGAGAACAAAGGTGAGGAAGAAGGAGAAGAAGAGCCATAAGCTTGGAGCTTAAAGGAGATCAATCAAGGAGAAAAGAGAGAGGTAATGGCTTTATCATTGAACAATATGTTCTCATTTGTTCATGAATGATACTATGATTATTTTGAGTTTGATTGTTTTGTATTTGATTTAATATATATGCATGATTAGAATAGGATGTAGTTTTTAATATAGTATAATAGTATGTTCATCATGAATAGGGTTGGTTTTATTTTGATTATGTGTTAGTATGCATGTTAGGGTTAACTTAGTTATGATTTTATGTGAGTTAATGTGTCTAGGTTATTTATTTATTATGAGCATGTATGTTTAGAATAGTTATTTGTATGATGTTATATGAGTAATCATAGTTAGGGTATTTTTTATGTTGATTTTATGTTATTTTATGTGATTAGGGTTAATGTGTATGATTAGTGTAGTTTAGTTATTTATTTTATGTGAGTATGCATGTTAGGGTTAGTTTCTTGTGATTTTATGTATGTATGCATGATTAGAAGTAGTTTTATCATTATTTTATGTGAGTATGCATGTTAGGGTTAGTTTTCTTGTTATTTTATGTACGTATGCATGATTAGAAGTAGTTTTATCATTATTCTATGTGAGTATGCATGTTAGGGTTAGTTTTCTTGTTATTTTATGTAAGTATGCATGATAGGGTTAGTTTCTTGTGATTTTATGTGTGTAAGCATGCTAGGGTTAGTTTTTGTTATGATTTTATGTTTAGGATGAGTCCGTTGTTATTATTTCATGTATGCGAGCATGCCTAAGGTAAGTATTGATATATTCATATTGTTATTTGAATCTTTAAATGTTTGATTGATGGTATTAATGATGACATGAATGTGTTAATATGTATTCTTGACATGTGATGAGTTGTGAGTCATTTCTTATGCTTTTTTATGATTATTTGAACACTTGATATTAATTTGATTGTTTGAACATAAAAATTGTGTACGAGGGAGTGTGCGAAGGTAAGATCCTCCCCTTGTGTTTGAATTAATTATTTAAGCATAGTTTTTGTGTAGTTTTTGATATGTTTTTGCATGGTAAATTAGTCAAGCATGTTAGATTGTATGCTAGGGTGTTTATTTGATGTTGTTATGGATTAAAGATGATTTTTAAGCTACTCTAAGTATGTATTCAAATCTGTCCAGATTTGAATACATGGTTTAAAGTGGTTTAATTAACATTTTTAAGCCATATTTTGCATGATTTTATTAGTAGTTTCATAGTATATTCATGTAGAAAGCATGCTAGGACATTTTCACATTTTTATTATTTGTTTTCATGATTTTTAAAGTGGTTTAAAGTTCGTATTCAAATCTGTCCGGGTTTGTTTATGTCTTTAAATTATTCTAAAAATTATTTTAGGGCCAAATCCAACTTAGGAATATGCTTAGGATCACATAGTTTGATTAGTATGCATTTAGGAACATTTTCATGCATGATTGGAATTGATTTTGTGAATGTTTGATTAATTTAGTTAAATTTCAGCATGCATTGCATTAGTATTTTTAGGATTTTAGAAATACTTTAGGGCTAGTTAGAGACCCTAGGCTAGGAAGGTCACTTGACCTTCCCTAGGAATTTCCTTTGTTGTAAAGATCATGATCAGATTTGTGTGTTTTATTTGATTTAAGAGTCGATCTTCGAGAGATTTCCTAAAAGATTTTTGATGCAATATTTATGAAATAAATATGATTTTATGAGATATTTGATTATTAATTGATTTTCAAAAGATTTGAAATATTTTAAAAGATTTTTACTTTGGAATGAAATTCCTCTCAATATGATTTGCTTTCTTGAAATATCTTTGAAAAAGATTTTCAATTGGAATTTAATTCTAAAGATAAGAATTATTTTGGAACATTTGGATTTTATGAATATCTTTTAATTTGAAATAATTTTAAGTAAATGATTTTGAAAGAATAAAAACTCTCGAAGTTAGAGTCTTGAATTAGGTCGAAATACCTTTGATGATGTGATTGATTACAATAGGAGAGTCCTAGGGTAGGCGAACTACGTGGACTTTGATACTTGCTAGGTGATACTAGTAAGTTACGTAGGCGCTAATAGGGCTCAAGTCCGCCCTAGGATGCCCGTAGGGTGTCCTAGGTTCTTAGGGTTTGTTTGTATATATTTTTTATTATTATTAATATAACTAATATAGATAATGCATTTATATCACTATTTTTTTGGTTGATTAGATTATTTAGGATTGTTTGCATTAAGAAATTTAAATAGCCCAAATAAATTAGAAGTCCTTTAATTAGGGCGAGGTGGGTGCCTACAAGTGAAAGCTTGGAACCTTCCCACGTCGTAACCTAGCCCCCAGATCCAACTCTGGTTTGTAGACTGTCTTTTCATTGAAAATGGAGTTTGTTTTATTGAAAATAAAATATTTTTATGGTTTCCTTATTCCTTAAAAATAAGATGGCGACTCCTTTGTTTGTTTTCTAAACCCCCTAATCACATCGCCCGGTGATGATGTGGACACCACCAAAGCCCCGCCACGAGGCTGGTCCACAGAACTGGCGACTCCGCTGGGGAAATCGAGGGCTAAACTTCATTGATTTAATTGGGCTATTTAAATTCTTAAATTAATTAAAATCAACCACTTGCATTTGTGTGATTGCATATCATTTTAGTTATATTAGCTGCATGTCATTGTGTGATAGGACGATGTTGCCTTGCCAAACGATGGTCTAGTCCTGATCCCTGTCTCCACTCGACACTAGGGCAATCATGACGAAACCATCAACCTATTGTCAAGTACCCTACGGGGTATATCAATGACCAATCAGTACTGTTTGACCCACGCGGCACACCATGTGTCACATGTGGTTAGGTATATGGATTGGTCTGCAATAGGAACCTTTATACCTACCCTTTGCATTAGTCCATGTAGACAGCCTGTAAGACACTCTACCCCACGGTGCTTGCACACACCTGTTATGCTGCCGAAATTTCGACACACAATTGTACTGTTATGCTGCCGAAATTCCTTTTGGTATTTAACTGTACCTTTATGCTGTCGAAATTTTCCCTTGACACATACCTACGCCGTTATGCTGCCAAATTTCTTTTAGCACATAATTGCGTCGTTATGCTGCCGAAATTGTCCCAATTTGATGTGAGCCTTGTTTGTGAATGCTAGAACTTAGGGATATGTACCCTTGGATAAACTTTGATATTTTTAATATAGGCCGTTTATTTTAAGGATTTTGGTCCTTAGAATGAAAGGACTATTTTGAGGACGGAAGAGAATATTCTAAAGGTACATACCCTTTTCTGTGATTAGGTTGTTTTGACTTGTTTTGACTAAGACCTTTGATTCAAAGGAAAGTGCCCTGAGAATGAAGGACTGGTCCTTGGTGTTGCTCTTTATGCCTTGTTTGGTTGATCATGTTTTATTTCCCTATTGGTGATTCTGATTTATTTCCTAATTTCTAAGGAAGTGCCCTTGTGAGATAGGGAAATGAGTTGGAATTATGATAGGACGGTTTTCTCCTTTTTCTTTCTCTCTGTTTGGATAGCACCTCCTTGATAGTCTGTCAATAGGTTTTGAGTATCATGGACTTGTCCATTTTTTCTAAAAAAGCCCATTTCATGGTGTAGAATTCTGGCCTGGCGTCGTGATTCTAGAGGGCGTCTTTTTAGTGTTGAACCCTCGAGTGTATCCTCAATGGCTGACGGAGAATCCAGTACCACTGCTACAGTGTTGAATGCTATCATGGACCGAATTGATGCCCTGGCCCGTGAAACTGAACAGATTAAGAAAATGTCCCAAGATAAACAGACTAGTACAGATCAAGATAGGGAGGCCCATTTAGAGAACCCGAAGAGTACCTCTGATCTACCTATCCCGGCCCAAGTTGATGACAGTGCCAAGGCCTAGGCAGGAGCCAAGTCTAAGCCCATCAATCTGGATGGCGAGCCCAGTGGATCAAGATTCCTCTCTGGAGATCCGATTCTGTTGTCAAGTAAGGTTGAAGCCTTAGAGAAAGCCCTGAAGGGGATGCGTCGGTCTGATGACATGGTTGATGTGACATCTTTTTCACTGTTCCCCAAGGCCCGTATGCCGTTCAGTTTTAAGATGC
Organism: Hamamelis virginiana; assembly: GCA_017140935.1. Classification (NCBI taxonomy): domain Eukaryota; kingdom Viridiplantae; phylum Streptophyta; class Magnoliopsida; order Saxifragales; family Hamamelidaceae; genus Hamamelis; species Hamamelis virginiana. The sequence goes on along the minus strand of JAESVK010047959.1, from coordinate 4,163 downwards.
CTGAATTAGAGAAGTTTGATGGGATGGGTTGTCCTAAAACCCATTTGAAGATGTATGTGAGGGCGATGCAACCTCGTGGAGCTGATGATGAGCTGTTGGCTCAGATGTTTCATGAATCACTGAAAGGGTCAGCCTCGAAGTGGTTTTTATCCTTAGATGAGACTAAGTTGAAGACATGGGAGGATGTTTGCAATGAGTTCACTAATCACTACAAGTACAACACTGAGATTGATGTGACTCGTAGGGATCTTGAGACTACTAAGCAGGAACCGAGGGAGAGTTTCTCTGCCTTCATTTCCAGATGGAGGGCGAAAGCTTCGCAGATGACCCACAGGCCTACAAATGATAAACAGGTGCAGATGGTGCTGAAGAGCCTCTTGCCCATTTACAACAAGTACTTGTTCTCGCAGTATTTCCCTAACTTCAAAGCCCTTGTTATTGCCGGTACTCAAGTTGAAGATGCTCTGACTAGTGGGGCTCTCAAGGCCGAAGAACCCTTCAGAAACCGCCAACCACCTCTCAACCGCAAACCCAACCCTGAAGTCAATGCCATTGCCCAACCTTTTCAGGCTACCCAATCAAACCGCCCATTCCAAGCTAGAGAGCCGGCCCGCCAATTCACCAATCTATACATGTCCCTGGAACGTGTCCTTGAGAAATTGAAGGCACGTGGTCTCCTTACCCCTTTGGAACCCCGAGCTCTTCCAGATCCATTACCCAGAAACTTCAAGGAGAATGAGTATTGTCAGTTCCACCAATCTAAGGGCCATCACACCAACCAATGCATGCGCCTTCGCCATGAAATCCAAAACCTCATTGACAAGAAAGTCATTGCCCCACCAAATCCACCAAGTCAACCAAATATCACCAGTAACCCTCTCCCAACCCATGCTGTACCATCACCAGCTCAAATCAATGCCCTGGGCCTCGACGACCCAAAAATTCGTCACCCAATCCGCCCATATGTCCCACTCAAAACTACCTTAACCGAAGCTTTTTACCAAGCCCGGTCCCAAGGCCTCATTACCCCACTCACACCCCGCTTCCATAAGCCTTTTTGCCAATATCACAACATCTTCGGGCATGACACGGAGAATTGCAGAGTTTTAGGGAAATTGGTTCAAGATTTACTTGATGATGGAGAGTTGTATCAGTATGAAGAACCTGAGCAACCTGAAGTTCTCGAAGAAGCTCCGAGGAGTGGGAATTCTCAACGTCAGTTGAAGGAGAGGTATCTAGCGGAAGACCCGGAGGTCGGATTGTTAGGAGAATCGAGCGGTAAATTTGATTATTACCTGCTCTATTCATCGAGAAAGACTTCTGATGAACCTATCATTCCAACGGGGTGGGATGATTTACCTGCAGAAGTTGAACCAGATATTCCTTCTTCACCTGAAGGGTTGAGTTAGGATACCATACAGAAACAGTTTGAGAATGGAACCTCTTCAGTCGTGAAGATCATCGGGGAAGACAGTGATTTGATCGGTATGATTGAATGGGAGGATCTTATGAGCACACCTGAAACCATAGAGAATCTGTGGGCTAGTGATGAGGAAGTAGACCATCTGACTCGAGGCGGACGCCATTTCAAGCCAACTCATTTGGAAGCCAGTAATCCGTTGGGGGAATTAGAGAAGGGTCAGCGATCAGATGTCATAGAAGAAGAGGAAGAGATACTGAAACAGTTGAAGAGAACACAGGCTGACATTACCATTTGGGGATTGCTCATTGCTTCACAGAAACACAGGCAGACGGTGCTTCGGTTGCTCAATCAGGTGCAGGTTCCTATTGATACGTCCCCTGAGGGTTTGGTAGGTTTGGTAAATCCGGTTCATCATGGACCGTCCATCTCATTTACTGAATCTGACTTACCCGAGAGTGGGAGTAATCATCTGCAAGCTTTGTACATCATAGTGGATATCATGGGAAAGAGAGTTCCTTCAGTTTTGGTTGATAACGGGTCAGCATTGAATGTATGTCCGCTCAGTACTACTACTACACTGGGGATTGAACCATCTGAATTTTCGCCATCAGGACAGGCTGTCAGGGCTTATGACAATACTCGCAGAGAAGTTGTGGGAATGGTGACTCTTCCAGTTGTTATTGGGCCGGTTGAATTCAAAATTGATTTTCAGATCCTAGATGTGCCAGCCAGTTTTAATCTACTTTTGGGAAGACCGTGGATTCATCTGACCGGGGCTGTACCGTCATCACTTCACCAGAAAATCAAGTTTCCACACCAGGGATCAGTGGTCACTTTGAAGGGAGATATGGAGATGAATCGAAGTGTTCGAGTGCCAATCTGTGAGATCAGCCATGAGTCATTAGAAGTGTTATTGTCAGGGTTTGAGTATGTACAGGTTATTGAAAGATAGCCCGAGCAGGCGGTTCTGTGTCTCGAAGTGCATACTTATGAAGTCGAGGCGATTTATCCAATTGAACCTACAACTCCACCCTTATCAAACTGGGGCTTTGAAGATTGTCCTTTCATCCATGATTGTGAGGAGATCGAGTCACTTCCATCTGATGATAACTTGTAGGTGTCTTCAGTAGAATAGGATTTCCCTGTTTTCTTTGTAGTAGTGTAGGATTTCCTTGGTTTCAATAAAAACCTCAACCTCATTTGAAGAGGTATGAGTGTCAATTTGTTTCATCTTCTGTGTTCAGTTATTCAACTTTCAATTAATAAAAAAAGTATTCATTCTCTTCTCATCTCTCTTGCAGTATCTCTTTTTTATCATCTCTGGATTTGTATGGCATGAACATAGACCCGCGTGAGGATGTTCCTCCTGAGCTCGACGAGCAATATGGAAAGGGGCACGCTCAACCTAACATGGATGAATTAATTTCAATCAATTTAGGGACGGATGAATCACCTAAGATAATTAAAATTGGATTAACACTGTCGCCGCAAGAGAGAGAATCATTGGTAGAGGTTTTGAGAGAGAACATTGAAGCTTTCGCATGGTCGTACCAAGATATGCCAGGCATAGATCCCGACATTGTACAACACTTCATCCCCACCGATCCGAACATGAAGCCGATCAAACAGAAGCTGCTGCCATATCACGATTATCTAGAGACACTGGTGAAAGAATTCCGTCAAATAAAATTCTTTTACCTGTCTAGGCAAAAGAACAAGTTTGCGGATGCCTTAGCCACTCTAGCATCCATGGCAGAGATCCCAATAGAAGGGGGAGTAGCACCGATGATCATTGAATCTAGAGAAGAACCCATCTATTGTTGTGCCCTAAAGGAAGGAGAACCAAACGACGGGAAGCCATGGTATCATGATATTCAGCAGTACCTAGAAAAAGGGGAGTATCCACCAGAAGCATCCTATGTTGATCGAAGAACTTTGAGAAGGTTGGCTAGCCAGTTCATCTTATGCAGTGGGAGATTGTATAAAAGGTCTTTTGACGGTGTCCATCTCTTGTGTGTAACAGAGGATGAAGCAGAACGGATCATTCAAGAAATACATGAAGGGGCTGGGGCTCCACATATTAATGGGTATATGCTTGCGAAGAAGATTCTGAGACTGGGGTACTATTGGTCGACCTTAGAAAATGATTGTGCTAAACATGTTAAGAAATGCCATAAGTGCCAGGTGTTTGCAAGTGGTAAGCATCAGCCATCCATGCCACTCACTACCATGTCATCACCATGGCCATTTGCAACATGGGGCATTGATATCATCGGCAAGATCACTCCTACGGCCTCGAATGGGCACGAGTACATACTGGTGGCTATTGATTACTTTACCAAGTGGGTAGAAGCAGCGTCGTACAAGACTTTGAATGCTAAGCAGGTTGCCAAGTTCATACAGTGCAACATCATCTACCGATATGGAGTGCCACGTGAGTTTATTTCAGACAATGGGCAACATTTCAAAAAAGAGACTGAAGAGCTTCTTAAGAAATATGGTATAGTACATCACCATTTCTCTCCTTATCGTCCGCAGACTAATGGAGCAGTAGAGGCAGCTAACAAGAATTTGAAGACCATTTTGAAGAAGACCACTGAAACATACAATGATTGGCATGAGAAGTTGCCTTTGGCATTGTGGGGCTATCGCACATCCATTAGGGCGTCAACTGGGGCTACGCCTTACTCGTTAGTGTATGGTATGGAAGCAGTGTTACCAATTGAGTTAGAGATACCTT
>JAESVK010047956.1:0-10890 GCA_017140935.1 Hamamelis virginiana | reverse complement strand
AACCAAATAGCGGTTTACCCCGAGGATCAGGAGAAAACAACGTTTACCTGTCCATTCGGGACATTTGCATTTAGGCGTATGTCTTTTGGCTTATGCAATGCCCCGAGCACGTTCCAAAGATGTATGACTTCTATCTTTTCTGATATGATAGGAGACTATCTGGAAGTGTTTATGGATGACTTTTCTGTTTTCGGTCCTTCTTTTGATGAATGCCTCTCTAATCTCTCGAAAGTACTTAAGAGATGTTGTGAGACAAATCTTGTTTTGAGTTGGGAGAAGAGCCATTTTATGGTTCGTGAGGGCATTGTGCTTGGGCATATCGTTTCTAGTAGGGGGATAGAGGTTGACAAAGCTAAGGTAGACTTAATTGCAAAACTACCTCCTCCTACTACAGTTAGGCAGATCCGGTCCTTTCTTGGACATGCAGGATTTTACAGGCGTTTCATAAAGGACTTTAGCAAAATAGCAAAACCAATGTGTAATCTGCTAGCTAAAGATGTAGAGTTTAACTTTGATAAAGCCTGTTTAGAGTCCTTCAATAAACTGCGCTTAATGTTGATTTCAGCACCTATCATGCGAGCTCCCGATTGGTCACTTCCTTTCGAGCTAATGTGTGATGCCTCCGATTATGCTGTGGGGGCAGTGTTGGGTCAGAGGGTAGATAAGGCCCCTTTTGTTATTTACTACGCAAGCAAAACCTTGAATGAAGCTCAGTTAAATTACACTACGACTGAGAAAGAGATGCTTGCAGTAGTTTTTGCTTTAGATAAATTCCGATCCTATCTGTGGGGATCGAAGACTATTGTGTACTCAGACCATGCCGCCTTGCGGTACCTGCTCTCTAAAAAAGAGACGAAGCCTAAGCTGATTAGGTGGATTCTCTTATTGCAAGAATTCGATTTTGAGATTAGGGATAAGAAAGGGTCTGAGAATGTCGTTGCTGACCACCTCTCTAGGATTGTAGTTGAAGAAGAGAGTGACCCCACGCCTATTAGGGATTCTTTCCCTGATGAGCAGCTTTTTGCCGTCACTCATTCCACCTTACCCTGGTATGTTCATATAGTGAATTATCATGCCACAGGCCTTGTACCATCTCTTTGGTCGAAACAAGAGAAGGATCGGTTCTTTTCGCAAATAAAATATTATTATTGGGAAGATCCTCTCTTGTTTAAGTACTGTGCTGACCAGGTCATACGTAGGTGTATTCCAGAGGGTGAAATGCAAGACGTTTTGAAGTTCTGCCACACTTTAGCATGTGGAGGACACTTTAGCGGGAAAAAGACTGCCGCTAAAGTCTTGCAGTGTGGGTTTTTCTGGCCCACACTATTCAAAGATGCATTGGACTTCTGTAAGTCCTGTCAAAATTGCCAAAGAATGGGTTCTATGTCTAGAAGGGATATGATGCCTCTTAACCCTATTTTGATCGTCGAAATTTTCGATGTTTGGGGCATCGACTTCATGGAACCTTTTCCTATTTCGCATGGCTTTGAATATATCTTAGTGGCTGTTGATTATGTGTCTAAATGGGTAGAAGCCATAGCCACTAGGACCAATGACCACAAGGTGGTATTGAATTTCCTCCAAGAGAACATTTTCTCTAGGTTTGGGTTTCCAAGGGCCATCATCAGTGATGGAGGGTCACATTTTAATAATCGACCCTTTGCAACTCTCGTAGCTAAATATTCCATTACTCACAAGGTTGCAACCCCTTACCATCCTCAGACTAGCGGGCAAGTGGAGGTTTCAAATAGGGAAATTAAGCATATCTTAGAGAAAACTGTCAGGCCTGATCGAAAGGATTGGTCATTGCGTTTAACTGACGCATTGTGGGCCTATAGGACTGCTTTTAAAACCCCTATTGGTATGTCTCCGTACCGTCTAGTCTATGGCAAACCGTGTCATCTCCCGGTCGAGTTAGAGCATAAAGCACTTTGGGCCATTAGGAAGTTTAACTTTGAAATGAAGGAAGCGGGTTCTCACCGCAAGCTTCAGTTAAATGAGCTCGAAGAGATTAGGAGTGAGGCTTACGAAAATTCCAAAATTGCTAAAGCCAAAATGAAAGAGTTTCATGACAGACACATCAACAGAAAATCTTTTGAACCAAATCAGAAGGTGTGGCTGTTTAACTCTAAATTAAGGCTATTTCCTGGTAAGCTTCGATCTCGTTGGGATGGACCTTTTGTAGTAACTAGGGTTACTCCTCACGGTGCTGTTGAAATTCAAAACCCTCGTACTGGTGTGTCCTTCTTTGTAAATGGACAAAGGCTTAAGCCTTTTATCGAGGGTATTACCGATAGTGAGGGCATTCAGGATGGTCTGGTAATTGAGTCTGTCAGTTTGGAAGACCCAACCTACCAGTTTGACTAAAGAGGAAGTTCACGTCTAGCTAAAGACGTTAAACTTAGTCCCACCCACCCATTCCCCTTGTTTACACACTCGTTTGGTTGTAACATTTTGTCAAACATTGAGGACAATGTTTACTTCTAGTTGGGGAGGGTTTGTATATTCTGTTAATATGTATATACATTTTTATTTGATTAATTTATTTATTAGTTCATTTAAGTTGTATATACATAATAATTCATTATTCATTTTTTATCATTCTTGTGTACATGTTAACCCAGTGTGATTTATTTAAAGATTATTTGTATAGAATTTGATAAATAAACATGTATTACAATGTGAGTTTATTCTTTCATTTATATCAATTCTAGTTGTCTATTTTCTATACATTAATTGATAACTTTACTGTGATTAGCCTGTATTCAATCTCGCACATGCACGAACTTGGTTTAAATCTTTATACTTGGCCATTTGAGTATTTGATAAAACCTGTTATAAAGTGGAGACTTATGACAATTAAAGCAAATTTTGAACCATTCGATCATTTCTTGGGACTTAAATATTCATCATTTCAGAATAATCCTTGGTTATTGCTTTTCTGTTATATCTTGCATATAGGTTCAATTCATGCGTATGTTAGAATGCGAATATCTTGTTAATCAGTTGAGAATATTGTGCACATTTTTGAAAAATGATTTAAGGCCATTTCTTTCGAGTTTTTGAGCCGTGTTAATGGTTGTTAGAGTTTAGGACCCCCGTAGTACCCAATTTTGAGCCGACAAGTTGCCAATTTTTTTCGATAACTTAGCAAGCCATGGGTGACGAGGTGTCTTTTATGCATTTAAATAGTGTATAGAGTAGTTAGTATGATAATTTAGTCAAAATAAGCCAAGTTTTGAAAAAATCAAATTTTGACCATGTCTATCGATAGCGGGATATCGCTATCGATAGAAGCTATTAAAAATTCAAAAAAAATATAACTGCGGGCAGATTACACTGGCTATCGATAGCGCCAGTGCGCTATCGATAGAGATCGCGAAGAAGTGACTTTTAAGTTCATTTCCCGCGTGAAACTCTTCGCATTTCATCTCTTTCCACCTGAAAACCGCCATAGCCGCCGTGTCCCTTCACCTTCAAGCTCACTTTCCGACCACCCCAGCCATCCATTTCGCGCAAGATCGATTCCATAGCGATCCTTGCGCAGTTTTGAGCATTTCTGACCGATCAGAAATTGCATTCGCTTCATCCCATTTTTGACACCTTCTTGCGCGAGCTTCACATTTCGGCGAGGGCAGTTGGTTCTTCAGAGTCTTTTTCACCTTCATACTTCGTGAGTACCCGTTCATATTCTAAATTCTTGAATTTTTCTTAAAATGGCTTAATTTTGTGTAAATTATCATAGCATGACTTAGTGTACATGATTATTGCATGTAAAAAGTTAGAATAGTGTGTTAGGTTTTCGAGTTTAGATAATATGAAACTTGTCCTTGTTACTTGTTACGCTGTTCTGTGGATCTGTGGAGCTGTGAAAATAAGCCTGGATGTTAGGCTATGCATTGGTATGCATGGGCATGCATGGGCATGCATGCATCGATGCATGTAATTGGAGGTGTTGATAAAAATAAAGCCTGGATGTTAGGCAAGATCTGAAATTTATGATAGGATTTAAAAAAGAATTATCGTGTGGGTTAAATAAGCTGGCTGTGTTGTGTGTTGATTATTATTGAAAAAATATATATATTTGAGTACCTCTGAAAAAATTCTACTGCTGACTATGTTCCTATCTACTGCTGTGTGGGTTTAAAAAATTATACAGAGATATGGTACGCCAAAAGACCACCGGCCGGAAGGGCGTAGCCTTCCAGGAGCCAGCACAGCCGAGTCAGAGGAGGGCTTCAGATTCTGGGCGAGGCAAGGCCCAGAGCTCACAGCCAGACTCTCCCGACAGTTCAGATTCTGAGTGGCAGCCTGTGCCAGTGCAGAGACCATCTGCCAGGGGTCAGTCATCAGCCCAGCAGCCGCGAGAGAGTGCTCCTCCATCTGGTTCACAGTTCGTGGAGGAGGAGTACATTTTTGAGGGTCCAGATATTGGCGAGACTGGAGAGCCGCGCATGTCGCGCGAGTTCGAGAGCTATGCCGAGACTGAGACCGGGTCGAGGAGAGTCCCGACCCGGCGAGCGGCGAAACCCTGGCCAGTGATCCTCTCGTCGCGGAATTTCAATGTAGAGAGGTATGTGGATCCGAAGGCCTTCCGATACGAGGGCTTATTGGTAGAGATCCTCCAGGACAGACACCTCAGCACCTGGCTGAGGAAGGGAGGCGGGTATATGGCCAGTGTGGTGCGCCAGTTCTACACCACAGCACACACGGCCGAGGATCAGCCCGAGACACTTCAGGCAGAGGTTGGAGGCCGCACTGTCAGATTCACCATAGACGACATCGCTACCTATCTGGGGTGCGAGCGTCCACTCGAGACAGCGGCAGAGAGCACTTATCTTGAGCTGACAGCGAGTCAGTGTGCTGATGCGGTGTGTGTAGACTGGAGTCTATTCGATGGTATGTACTTTACGACCGGGAACATGCATCCATCATACGCAGCTATGAACAAGCTGCTCTACTGCAATCTGCGGGCCCGAGGCACGGATTCACAGATACCGGTTGAGTCGGTTAGGCTGCTGCTGGAGTTCCTGAGCGACCACCCTATTGATATCGCAGCGTTGATCTTCAGTGAGATACGCACATTCATTGCCACACAGCCACGGAGCAACATGCCATACCCCCAGATGATTACAGCATTTGCATTGGGTGCTGGTGTTGTCTCCGATGAGCCACTGCGATGGGGCGAGGGTCCTATTACCCCGACCACACTTGCTAGGAGTATGGCTGCTAGGCCGAAGAGGCCACGTGCTGAGACCGCCGGTCCGTCAGAGCCTGCTCCCACTCCAGCTCCAGCTCCGACTTCAGCTGCTCCTTCTACCACAGACATGCCAGATGCCAGCTCCCAGGGTTGTTTCCATCAGATCCTGGAGAGACTGAGAGCGATGATGCACATCCAGCAGCGGCAGTCCGCCCAGCTTGATAGGCAGTCCGCCCAGCTTGATAGGCAGACAGCTATGATGGAGAGGCAGTCCGCCCAGCTCCGGGTTATGTGGCGTCGTATGGACGGCGAGCCGATTTCTGAGGCCGACCGCGCGCTATTTGATGAGCCACAGCCCGATCCGAGATTCGACATCCCACCTGGGGATGGGCAGTGATGAGATGATGCTCAGTGTTGAGCATGGACAGTTGTTTCTTTTTGAAAACTTCTTAGTTTCTTTTAGTTAAACTTTTTAAGTTGTTGTCAGGGTTAGGTTAGGTATTTAGGATGGTTAGGGTAGTAACCTGAACAAATTACAACCATCCTAATTTTGCAGTCTTCAACTCCTTTTGTTACAACCAAAAATCTTACAAGCCTATAAAGACCTTTTTGATTTTAAAATATTGTGCAATATTCTCTTGTGATTACTTGTTTATTTAAGTTTTATTTATGTATGAATTGTATCTCTGCATATATAACTCTGTTATTTCATCTCTCTTTGGTCATTAAATTAGAGCTTAATGTATAAGTTTTGAACTTGTATATTTCCATTTGGGAACTCTGGGTTACTAACCTTTTCAGAGTGAACATCTTTTGCGAGTGACCATCAGTGAGGATTTTGAAGTTGAAACTAACTATGGGTTAATTCTCATACTCTTATTTACAGTATTTTGATTTTTATCAAGTTCATCCTCACTACACATTGAATAATTGCTAATTTCCTGTTAAAGATAGCATTTCTTGTATTATAAATATTCAATTATGAATGATGATATATCTGTGGATAAAACTCCTTCTATGTACATAGTATATTGTTAAAATTCTTTCTAACCAATTCTTTCATTTATTCATGTTTGTGAGTATCATTTCTGCAAACTCTCACGAGACTACACTCGTCCACGAAGGGTAACTTAGTGGTTTAAAAGGCTTGTTGCATACGCTAAATGCAATCGCGTTTCCCTGCGAAAGTGACTTTTCAATTTCTGGATTTAGCTTTTTGCTAAGAGACTAGCAAAACCTAAGTTGGGGAGTGTGATTGTACCACAATCATACCATTCAACTATGGTATTACTTTGTTCTCTTATATATTTAATTGTTTAATAAATAGTGTTTTATATGAATATCTGTACAATTAGGTTTAAAACTCTGTTTCAAGAAATATGTGCAAATTACATTGAATAAAGTCGTCACCGATGAAGCCCTGAAGAGCATCTCGAATCAAAGGAACGTCCGATAAAGATCCACAGCAGCCGGGGGAAGTACCAAAAGATCAGACGTTGAAAAACTGCAAGAAAGTCAAACATTTGACCTTGACTATCGATAGCCAAGATTCGCTATCGATAGCACCTCTATCGATAGCGAACCTTCGTTATCGATAGCCAAGGTCGGCTGCGGGCTTAGGAGATATTTTGGGATATTTTGAGGGCAATATGGACTTTTACCTTTTCCTTCTATAAATAGAAGTGTAACGACGACGTTTTGAGGGTTCATGACTTATGCTCTGAATCATTACTCTGCTAATTTTAATTCAAGTTACAGTTTATTTTCGCATTTTATTCGGTAGTTTCAGTTTTCAGCAATTTCCAATTCTGCCATTTTTCTTTTAATGCCTGGCTCAATTCTCACTTGAGGATTGTTCTATCCGATTAAGTCTTTACTTTCAGTCATTTCCGATTCTGTTATTTTCCTTTTTATGCATGGCACAGTTCTCACTTGAGAACTATTCTTTACTTTTTCTGTCTTTTTCTTTATTTACTTAAGTCTTTTCTTTTCTTTATTTACTTCAGTCACTTTTCTTTATTTACTTACGCCATTTTCTTTATTTATTTCTGCCATTTTCCTTATTTATTCAGTCATTTAATTACCGCTTTTACTGTATTTTCCATCCCGTGACCCCTTAAAGCTTGCCTGGATAAAGGATATTCTCCTCCAGTGATGTGTAGCTAATACTCCAAGCTTGGGTGAGGATGAAGTTGGATTCATTTTACAATCCTATTTTATAAACATCCCTCTATTTGTATTATGTGATTGCATAGTTGTGAAGGTTTTACCGCACACTATTGCCAAATATAATATCATATAATTGTACATCTGTGATTGCAATTATATAATTATGCAATGGTTCTTATTGGTGTGAATACAAACCAGCATGCTTTATTCCTCATTTAAGGTGGATAGCGATATTCCATTCTTTTCGGGGATAAACTTGCCGGTCCTGTATTCATAATCTTTTTGGGACTTCCTTCTTGTAGTTGGAAGAACCACCATACATAATTACTATAGTGAGGATTTTATAAACATAAATTGTTTAATTGATATTCAATGGGCTTCTCACCCAAGTTCCGCTCATTCCACCAACTTAATTGCATTTTTAACTAGCTTTATTAAAATTACTGCGTTTTCGCTTCGACCCAATCGGAGCATTTCCACCAACCAATTTAATTGACAATATTCTTTCCGCTTGAATTAATTCTAAAGAATCTTTTAATATAAACCTGCATTTCCCAGTGGTTCGACACCCGTGCTCACTAGTCACAATCGAATTGAGATTAATTGTCACGCGGTTTATAAATTATTAATTCTGATCACTGACGGGGAATAATCTCCCTCGTCGTCTGAGTGGATCACGTAGCCTATATATATGCCATGTTGCAGCCACTAGGGTAAGACGAAATATTTTCTCTAAACCCTAGAGGCAGCGTCCAACAAGGAGAGCACAAAGAGAGCCACTCTCTCTTCATGTTCTGGCATAGGAGGAATACGATAGAAGGCTTGAAGAGCTCGAGCAATCTTCTGCAGTTCGTCATTCATTGAGATCAATCCAGACATATCTCAAAGGTACGGATTCTTCTGTATATGTTAAAGGATTGGGATTTAATTTTTTTTTGGCATGATCCATAAACACTATCACGAGTTCATGGGATTTCCGCTCCCAGCAATTGGTATCAGAGCAGGCTGTGATACTGTTTATGGATTAACCCCAGGTTTAATCCGAATATAGGAATTCATATCTGCCATGGGTAGAACGTAGGTTATGCTAACCTCTGTTTTGTAGCATTCTGTCCCTCTATTATGGTCACATGAATGTATGATTTTATGTGTGGATGTATTTATTTTTATATATACAGGTTTTGTGTGATGGTTTTAATCACACTGGGTTGTATAATTTTTTGCGGTTTTGTGTGATGGTTTTATCACACTGGTTGTATATATTTTTGTTGTTATTTATTTTCTTTGTAGCAATATGTGAACTCCTTAATGGAGGCATAGGGTTTATGTATCCGAAGGTTGCTGTTCCGGGAAGGAGATCATGGTTGCACAAATTATACAGCAGCGCAGTTCATGGCGATGCAGATTAGGGTTTTTCAAAACTGACATTGATCCCCGTTGGGGCGCTGCCCCAGACCCCTGCTAACTGTTCGAAGTGGCTACCTTGGTTGCTAGGTGTCATGGTGGATATGGACTTCTTGTGGTTTCAGACTTGAAGACTGACCATAATAGCTGGGCTTTATCATATCTGTTATGATTGTTTATCTGATAGTTATCTATTTTAAATGTTTAAATATGTGATAACATGGATATTATCTGTTATGGCTTTATGTTTAATTATATAAATTGAAAATCACAATTTTGGATTATAAATGTGAAACTAGATAATAAAATTAATTCTCATGTTTTAATATAAATTATTTTTCAAAGGGAATTTATTTTTCAAATGGAATTAAAATTTTATTAGTTTCATGTTTATTAGTTCCCAAGGAGTGTTGATTAATAGGCCCAAATAGTCTTATTGGAAGAAAACGGTCATCCCAAAATACCATGCAAGACAATTGAATAAGGTAAGTGAAACATTGAAAATGGAGAAAAAAGCCCTTGGTTCGAAGGCAAGGACTCAAATCCGGTCACCCAGGGCTAAGAATGTCTTCTATGCCAATTTTGTAATTTTTTAATTTATTTAGAATTAAACATATATTTTAAACCCTCATTTTTTCCAAATAACTAAGTGGGTGAGGGAATTTATTAAGTATAAATCCCATGGTCTCCATCACTAGTTTATAAGTGATGCAATTAATTAGTGTGTTGGTTTTGGTGCCTTCCTCCCTATCGGACTAATTAATTAACGGATTCACTAGTATAAACTTTCATGGAAATAATTCTAGTAATTGTTAATGTGAATCACTTCTCCATCTGAGGGATTCATTATGGAATAATAGCTCTAGAATTAAGTGATAGTATACACTTAGCTATAAATAATAGTATCCTCTCCATCTGAGTCACTGCTATTATTTATAGGACCGAAGCTAAGTCAGCTATTTAATTTTGTTTGGCACGGTCCGTTGCCTAGATAACAAGATTAATAGGAATTGGCCTGTCTGGACAAATGATGGATAGTAGACGACCTCCCATCAAGGCATGCTATTCACGGTGTATCAGGCTGCTGGCGGAGTCTTTTAAAAATTGGTAGAGGGAACCAAAATTTTAAAATGAAATTCAAAGTTTTTTTTATGCTCTTTATAATTTGTTATAATTATGTGATTCTCAGGTTTTTAAAATGGCTTTCAACCCTCTTGCTGTTATTCTCAAAGAAAACAAAATTAATGGAACTAATTATATTGACTGGAAAAGAAATTTGGATATTGTACTGACTGCTGAAGAGTACAAGTTTGTGCTCACAGATGTTTGCCCGCAGAAACCTGATGAAGGGGCAACCGAACAAGAAGCCAAGCCTTATCAAAAAGTGGGTTAAGGATGATGAGATGGCACGGTGTTACATTTTGGCTTCTATGTCAAATGTTCTGCAACATCAGCATCAGTCTATGCCCACAGCCTATGACATAATGTTTAATCTCAAAGAAATGTTTGGAAATCAGACTCGTGCTGCTAGGCAAACTGCTATGAAACATCTATTGACCACTACCATGGCTGAAGGGACCCCAATAAGGGATCATGTTTTGAAGATGGTCGGTCTTCTGAATGAACTAGAGATCCTTGGATCTGATATTGATGGGGATACCCAGGTCGATATCATTCTCCAATCGCTGCCAGATTCTTTTAAGCAATTCTGCCTGAATTATAACATGAATAATCTTCATTATTCATTGGCATAACTACTTAAAGAACTCATGTCAGCCGAGGGCCTCATCAAGAAGCTATCTACTGCACTAGTGACTGAAAAAGGTTCTACTTCTAAGCCGAAAGATAACAGGAAGAAGAAAAAGGTTCAGAAACAGGGTAAAGTTCCTCGGGCAGTTAATGGGCCTCAGGGTGGAGTGGAAAAGCCCAAGGGCAAGTCTTTTCACATCATTGGAAGAAGCAGTGTCCAGTTTATCTCAGCAAAATGAACAACCAAGGTAAATCTTTTTCACTAGTTGTTGAGACATGTGTAGCGGTGTTATCTACCAGTACCTGGTGTGTAGATACGGGAGCCACTAACCATGTTTGCAATTCTTTGCAGGGGTTCCAGGAAACCA
>JAESVK010047954.1:0-17146 GCA_017140935.1 Hamamelis virginiana | reverse complement strand
TTTCCTATATTCGCGGCAGCAGAATAGCTAAATCCAAAAGCAAGATCATGTGGGGTTAGCAGCTTAATACGTGGCTGAGGGTAATTTGGTCTTCTAATAGATCCTAATCACGGTTTATATTAGTTAAGTATTTTGAGGGGGCAGATGGTATTGGGGTATGTTAGGGAGGGTCTTTTAGTATAAAACCCTACTTTTATTTGGAAGGATATCCATAACCTACAGTCCCTTTGTCATCCCCGCTAGTGTTAACTGCAGAATTTATGGAGGCGACACTATAATAGGTCCACTCAGACTTCTCTGATTGCGCTCGACTTCAAGCAAATTTGCCTGTTAGAGCTCAAGTTTAAAGGTAAACTCGACACACCTTCGACTTGTATAATATCAAATTTTGCATCACTGCTGTGCTGGCTTGGGAATAATTTGTGGATATGAATTCAAATACTATCGTTAAATTAATGTATATAGGACAAGTTTTTTTTTTTTTTTAACTAAATCCTGCACTCCGAACAAGACTTCCGTAACAAGGTTTACGCTTTGCTGTCTGTGGCCCGAATATTAGTAGTTAGTGGAAGTCGAATCCAGGATCAAGAGAATTGGTACGCACTTAACCCTACTTGCTCAACTACTAAGCTACTCACCCTTGGGTTTCAGACAAGTTCAATGAACATAAATTTTAATGTTATTTTTGACAGAATTTTTTAGTAACTAATTGTGAGAATCATGCTTAGTAAAATCGATCATTCTCATATTGATTATATCATTAAATATCACATTGACGACGTTAAAAAATGTCAAAATTTCTCAAAATATATGCAACTAGCTCCCACAAAAAAAATCACTAAAAGCTAGTTTCTTTGTCAAAAGTTAAAGACCATTGAACCTATCCCTAAATGAAGGTATATATAATCAACATTTATATACAATATTGTTACATAAGTTTTCTTATAAACACGAACTTTGACAGTAAGTTTCTCTTTTTATGGGATGAGGTTTTGGGCTCTATTCCTCACCATTTGTTATTCTCATTCTCCATTAACAACTAACCACTAATCCTATTAATGCATATCGTTTGGCAAAAAAAAAAAAAAAGAATTACATCGGTCCAATATTTGAAAAAAGTTTTATAAAACAAATAAATTAAGCTTAAGTGTGAAGGAAAGTTACAGTGAGAAGAAGAAAAATTAAGGAAGACAATTGCTTGGAAGGAGATTATGTTGATAGGGCCCGGGATGGTCCAACGAAACTTAAGAGCTTATTTGATTCAGTGAATGAATCAATTAAAGAAAGGGATGGTACCATACAAATTAATTAATCCTTCTCTGCCTTTTGGCAACGTGATTGGAAAGTTTGTGTTCCGGAATGGACACGCTGTAGACCTTGTAGCTGTGTTCTCACGGCATTCTAATCACTATAATAATAATAATAACAATAATTCTAAGTCATCCGATACTTTAACCTGAAATTAAAAATTACTTTAACGGTGTCATGATTTAAATGGTGTGTAAAAAAGAGGAAAGTAGTTTGAAAGAAGGGATCTCATCCCTTAAAACAGGACACACATCAGGGTGGTTTTTAATTTCGGGTTAAAGTGTCGGGTGCTATAGTATTTTTCTAATAATAATAATATTGAACCCATTTGCCTTTTGTCGTTAATTGTTTTTTCTTTGGTAAATCTTTTGACATTAATTTAACCCACGCGTTTGAGACAATACGCTGGTGGATCAATTATTTGCCCTGAAAAAGCACCCTTTAATGTAGGTGTCATTGGAGACCATGGTGTGTCAGTTAATTGTTAGGAAAAATATGTAATAGGCAATGTTTTAAAATCTGGACCGTTGATCGACCCGACAAGATGACCGGGTTAAGGGTCAACCAGTTCAACTGTCGGGTCAACTGAGTTGAACCGTGACGTCATTATAATGTCATAAGTATATTAATTATAAATTATTTATTTTTTTACTTATTAAAAATAGGGTATTTCTCTTTTCTTTGTAAAAAAAAATTATAAGATAATATTTTTGTTTGTTTTGTCAATTGGCCTCATCTTCTTCATTAAAAAAATTAAAAGAAGTGCCTAATAGCTTTCTTCGAAAAAACAAATAGTAAGTGGGATTATTGCATATATATATATATATATATATTTTTTGTATAATTGGTCCCCATGTTTTCTATTAAAAAGCACAAAAGAAGTGCTCCAAATACGAGGAGTTTAAAATTTGGCCATTTGTGAGGGATTTTTGGTTAATTAATTCATTTACCCCTCATTTTTTAAAGATTTTTTATGAGTTAGGGGCTATTTTAGTCATTTGAATGATTTTTTTTATTTTGTTAAAAATCCGGCCGGTTTTAGTAACCCGCTGCCAAACTCGTAAACTCGGCGGTGAACCAGTGGGTTGACCGATTTTCACAAAATAAGCCAGTTTTTGACTCAATTGGGTTTTTTAGGATTAATCCACCCGAAGGGGGACTCGGGTTTCGATTCAACCGGCCAGGCCGATCCGGATTTTAAAACACTAGCTGGTAATAGGTTCACACACACGCATGTTTAAGTGTTATATATATATACAAAAATGATCAAATCAGCATATATTTATATAAACTTATGTAAGCATGAATTCCATAAATAATTGTGAGACGCATATTTTTAAAAAATTTACTGTTGGATTTGATATTAATGCATGTCATGTCTGCTAAAAATCACAGTGATCCAATGGTCAGGTATTTGAAAATATCATTTTGAAAAACTGACACTTTTCAACGGACACAGTTTTTCATAGCTATATCTTGAAATTCTGATATTGAAATAGCAAAATTTTTACAATTCATGGCATCCATAAGTACAGTATTTAATTCAACGGATAATTTTTAAAAATATTTTTACACTTGATCTAAGAAATTGAGTGATAATGACTTTTAGACAACAAATTTGTTTGCAAAAGTTAGGCACCGTTTGGATTTGTTTTCTATAAATACTTATTTGTTTTTTTTTTAATTTGCAATATAAAATTTTTTAAAAAACAAACAAGTACTTATAAAAAAACAAATTCAAACGGTGACATAGTAATGTGACTTGGACTTTAATTGAACATCATAAAAAAACCATGACCCGCCTTCATTAAATTTGTTTGAAAAAGTGAATCCATCGGTAAATGTCGAATATCTCGATCATGTGCCTTGGACTTTAATTGAACAAATTAAGTAACAAACCATGACCCGTCTTCATTAAATTTGTTTGAAAAAGTTAGTCCATTAGTAAATGTCTGAATATCTCAATCACGTGCCTTGGACTTGGTTTAATGCCTTACTTGTGAGTCTTATTACCAGGGTGATGCTACTTTACTCTATGAATAAAATAATTTCTTTACAATTAATTTATACCAAGTTGGACACTTAATTACCGGAGGAATTATACATTTGAGATTGAAGAAAATAGATGGGTACATATCTTAAACCTGGTCCCACATAAGTTTGAGTTACATACCCACTAACCATTAAATTGTAAGTTAGTCAAGATTTATCGGAACCATTAAATAAACAGAGACCATCTTTCAAATTAATCGAGCTGGGTATGTAGTTCTATGCAGGGGTAGAACTAGGTGTATGGGGGTGGCTGACTTTTCACTTTCCTTTGCGCTATATATACTATATGTATATGTCATATATGTATATAGTAGCAAGAAAACCAATTTGGCTCCCATAAATTATGAATAGTCAAGGATATGTTTGGATAAGTTTATATTTTCTGTTTTTTTACTTTTAAAAGTAAAAAAATGAAAGTTTTGAGTGCAAAGAATTTGGTAGTTATTTTAAGAAGCTGAGGTAGTAAAAAATTCTTGTTTCCTCAACTTTTAAAAGTAACTACCAAAATTTTGCACCATACAAAATTTAAAAAAACTTTCATTTTTTTTACTTTTACAAGTAGTAAAACAGAAAGTGGAAGGTTATTCAAACGCACCCCTAGTTATCTATGCTTTGATGCCCAATTTTTACTACTATAAGACCAATAAAAAATAGATTAGAGCCTAAATTAGTTGTCCAAATTAGCCCATCCTCAACCCAAATAAGTAGCCAAATTTCAATTCCAATTAAATAAGTAGCTCCATTGTTGAACTTAAATGTTTGGGATTAGAGAATAGCTTGCTTAAAAAAAAAAAAAAGCATGTGTAATGTGGTTTAATGGGTTTATTGTATTTGTTTTTGAATTTTTATTTTTCTACTTGGTTGATTAATTTAGCTTGTGATATATTTGTAGTGGTGATAGGAGATTTGGGATAAGCTTAATAAAAATCATATTTGTGATTGATTATTGTAGCATGGTTGTAGGAGGTTGGGGGTGAACCAATTGAAACATGTGGTTTGATTTGATATTTGATCTTTCTTCGATATGATTTCACTATCATATATTCCATGGGCTTACGTTTATTCACAATATCTTTTAGAATTTCATGTTTCATAAGTATCAATGTATTACAAACTTATGGTTTGTAATTTGTTATGTGCATTCCAAGTGTTTTTTGAAAGTCTATTGTTTGATAATTTTCTTACAAAAATTGATAAAAAGAAGAAAATTTTTTTTGCCCCCCCTAACCCAAATCCTGGTTCCACGTAAATACTTGTTAGATTGTATAGCTGTTAATGTGTAGTATAGCAATTGTATAGCTGTGTATATACATAGTCAACTTCATAGCTGTTAGTTTCTATTCTTTATTAGTTTCCTTATATTGTTATTGCTTATATATGCCTCCGTCTGTACATGTATTTCATACATTGAATATACAAAGACTAAGGTCTTTCTTCATGGTATCAAAACGGGTTCTCTGAAACCTTCTTCTTTTCCGCTGCTCTCACGGTTCAGGCCATCCGGCAACTGTGTAAAACTCATTTTTCATATTTTTCCGGCGAGCACATCACTGTTTGCCTTTGGTTTTTCATCTTCGTGAGCCTAAAACTGAATTTCAAGGCTACAGCAAGGTAGCCACTGTCGATACGAGCACGGCGATATAAACCTCGTCGCCGGAAAACACCGCACGCGCCGCCACGCGCCGTCAGAAGTTCGCGAGTGAGATCCACGCGCCACTGGTAGAAGGAGCGTCAGATCCACGCGCCGAGAGTGAAGACCACGCGTTTTCTTCATTTAGGGCTGACGTCATCTCTGAAGTCATCAGCCACATCAGCTACCACCCACGCCGTGACCCGCGTCCCAGGGTTGACCGATGACCGTTGACCGTTGACTTTGACCGTTGACTTTTTAACAGAAAATTTTGATCAGGTGCTTTTTGACTTATTTTCGCGTCCTGAATCCATTTTTGCTGTCTGTTTTTCGATTTGAAATTTAGATATGCTTCATGATGAGATCTCTCGTCCTATTCATGTTATTTTTTATGGAGATAACTTTGCTCAGTGGTCTCAAGCCATGCGTAGTTATCTCAAAGGCCGTAAGTTGTGGCTTTATGTCTCTGGTGACCGTCCTATCCCAGCCAAAGAGGAAAAAGTAACTGATTCTGCCTATGCCATTCGAGTGGAGGATTGGGAGAGTGCTAATCACCAAATCATCACGTGGTTTCGCAATACTTCTATTCCCTCCATTGTTGATGAGTTTGGCAATCTTGATATTGCAAAAGAAGTATGGGATTTATTTATTACTCGGTATGCTGGACCGAGTGATGCTCGCAATTTTAAGCTCACGCGCAAACTCTATCAGATTCATCAGGAACCAGGTGAACGCATCACTGTATACCACAGTTGGATGAAATCTATTTGGGATCAATTAACTGCATCTGAACCAGTCCTCTCTAATTCTGCCGACGCCAAATTGGTTTACGTTCACCGTGAACAAGGACGACTGTTTCAGTTTCTGATGGGCCTCCGTGATGAGTTTGAATCCGCCAGAAGCCATATTCTACATCAGAATCCTTCACCAACAGTATCCCAAGCAATCCATGAGTTAGTTGATGATGAGACACGTCTTCAGACCGAACTCATTTCTTAGACTATGGTTCTTGCTACTCCAGCCTCTGTTCCGCAGACTGCTACTCCTGCTTTTCCTTCTGCAGGTTCTTCTAACTATGTTTCAAAGGGCAAAAGGAATAATTCCAGACGGCACAACAATAAAAAGCTTCTTATTATTTTCAGTTTTTGTAAGAACAAAGGTCATTCTGTTGAAGCCTGCTACACTCGTCAGCGTATTCTTCAGAACACTGCTGTCTTGACTCAGTCTGAATTATCAACTGTCGAATCTCATTCCGAGTTTGGTTCTACTTCATCACTATCTATGGCCGATTTACAGGATATGGTTAATCAGGTTCATCTTCCATCTTCCAGTGCATCCAACACTGCTCTTTCTACGACATCAGGTAATTCTCCTACATGGCTACTTGATTCTGCTTACTGCAATCATATGACTTCTTCTACTGATGTTGTTTCTACCCATACCACCACTTCTCTTCCTACCATATACACTGTCAATGGTTCTCCTATGCATGTCTCTCACCTTGGTACTATCTCTACACAAGCTTTATCTGTTTCCAATGTTTATCAGATTCCCCAACTTACTCATAATCTTTTATCTGTTGGGCAACTTACTGAACTTGGTTTTTCTTTAACATTTTCTTCTTCTGGTGTTGTTGTGTAGGATTCTCAGACGGGGCAGATAGTTGGGACCGCCCGTAAGGTCGGAAGGCTGTTTGAGCTCGTTTCTCTTCATCTCCTTTCTTCTCGCCTTTCTGCTTCTGCTGTTTCTGGAACAAGCACTTCTTCTCTTGCTTTATGGCATTCTCACCTTGGTCATGCATCTGTTTCTAGGGTTAAACAACTAGTTTCTAGGGGTTTGTTGGGTTCAGTTTCAAATAAAAGTTTTGATTGTATGCCTTGTCAATTTGGCAAACAAACTGCTTTACCTTTTAATAACAGTGTTTCTCATGCCATTTCTCCCTTTGATCTTGTTCATTCTGATGTATGGGGTCCTTCTCTCATTCCTACACAGGGAGGGTCACGTTATTTTGTTATTTTTGTGGATGATTTTTCTCTATATACTTGGATTTATCTATTCAAAAATCGTTCTGAACTTTATCAAATATATCGTGACTTTACTAAAATGATTGAAACACAGTTTTCTAAACCCATCAAAGTTTTTCGATCTGATAATGCCCAAGAATATAAAGCAAATGAATTTCTTGATATTCTACATCAATTTGGTACTCTTCCTCATTCTTCTTGTGCTGGCACATCTCAGCAAAATGGCAGAGCTGAGCGCAAACTTCGACACATTCTCGATGTTGTTCGTGCTACCACTATTGCTGCTTCTACTCCTTCTCACTTTTGGGGGAAAACTGCTCTCACTGCTGTTTACACCATCAATCGGTGTCCTTCTCCTATTGTTCAAAAGAAACTCCTTATGATTTGCTGTTTGGTTCTTCTCCATCCTATGACTTACTCAAAGTCTTTGGATGTGTCTGTTTTATTCTTCTTCAAGATCATGAACGAAACAAACTTTAGTCTCGTTCTCGATTATGTTGTTTTCTGGGTATGGAATTGGTCAAACAGGTTATAGGTGTTATGATCCAATCAGTAAACTTCTTCATGTTTCTCGACAAGTGATCTTTTGGGAACACAAAATGTTTCACAAACTGCCTCATGTCACTGTTTCCTCTGTTGATCCTATTCTTGATCTCTTTCCTACTTTTCCTGAGGAGTCTCCCCCTTCTATTCCTGATATACCTTCTACTGTGTCTGATGAGCCTCCAGCACCGATCTTCGACGAGCCCACTGATACTGTTCCAGCTGTGGATCCTGCTGGTCCTTCTGACCCTCATGCACCTCGCCGCTCTTATTGGGTAACTACACTTCCTTCTCATCTTCTTGACTTCCATACCTCAGACTTTTCGTGAGGCTTCCTCTAACCCTTTATGGCAGCAAGTTATGAAAGAAGAGTTGGATGCATTACATAAGACAGGAACATGGGATTTGGTTGATCTTCCTTCTAGTAAATCTGCTATTGGTTGTAAATGAGTTTATAAGATCAAGACTCGGTTAGATGGTACTATTGATCGCTACAAGGCTCGTCTTGTTGCCAGGGGTTTTACTCAGGAGTATGGGATTGATTATGAGGAGACTTTTGCTCCAGTGGCTCGACTTTCTTCTGTCAGGACTCTTATTGCCATTTCTGCGCTCGCAAATGGCCACTCTTTCAAATGGATGTCAAAAATGCTTTTCTGGTAACAATCGTTGGTGCTCCGGTGCCTACCACACCGTGGTAGCATGTTTCCTCCCTTTCTCTTTCTTGATGTACACATTTGATGAGGAAAAGGGTCTTTTGTAAAATGGGTTTGAACGTGAATTTAGGGTTAGGAGAACTGTGGGGAAGGAGAGATAGTTGACTAATGTGAAGTGGTACGGGGGAATCAAATGTTTAGTTGTTTGCAACTAACTCCGTTAACATTGCGAATTTGCCCAAAAACGACGCCTAAGTGAGAGTTTTAATTTCAAACCCATTTTACAAAAGACCCTTTTCCTCATCAAATGAGTAAATCATAAATAGGACGAACCAGAGGAAGCACTAGCCATGTTATATTTTCTATTTTCTGTCTTCAGAGTTAATTTTTCAGAGCATGGCCAAACATTATTATGAGAATGCAAAGTACTTATTAAGGAATCAGGACAAAAATGCCAAACAAATCAAGTAAAAATATTAAATTTATAGTGCTTGCAGAAAATATAGAACTACAAGGAAAACCATTACACAATTTGATGGGAAACATATGGGACATGCTCACGACATGCCATATATCTAGAATTACCAATGCTATGCACTTATTTGAGAGAGAGAGAGAGAGATTATTTAGTTGTAAGCATCCTTCATTCAAGCTTCTGAGACACGAATTTCATGCTTGGTCGAGATTGTGGAGTTGATTGTAAACATGAGAGAGCTAGTTTCTCCACAAATGCCAACTTATCGGCAATCTTTCGATCTGTAGGAGGTGAGAGACGAGGATCTAACACATCTTCCAGATTGATGTCATGACCAGCTGATGAATGTAGAAAGGAAATAAGCTCCTCCGGATGTTTTCCCATCAACACTTCAAGTGCCAAAACACCAAAGCTATAAACATCACACTTTTCCGTCACTGCCATGGTATAAGCAAGCTCTGCAATAAGAGAAAAAACAATATCCATCATACAAATAATTGGTTCACAAGTCTTTAATTTTACTTGTTTGAAATTTAAGAGAGAGAAAAAACAATAGACAGAACATCTATAGCTTAATTAATTACCTGGAGCAATATAACCATACGTGCCAGCAACTGCAGTCCAATTAGACGAATCCGGCTTTAGATATCTTGCGGTGCCAAAATCTGAGACACAAGCATCCAGTTCAGAGTTCAATAAAACATTCTTGCTTGAAATGTCCCGATGAATGATTGGGGGCGTGCAATCATGGTGCATGTAAGATAAAGCTTGGGCTACGCCTTTAACAACATTTACCCTCTTCACCCAATCCAACTCCTTGGCTCCTTCCTCACCGCTTAGAATACTAGCCAAGCTTCCCCTCTCCATCAACTCATAAACCAAAAGTTTATGCCTTCCGTGAGCACAAAACCCATAAAGTTTCACAATGTTTCGATGTCGAATTTCTGTTAATGCCACTATCTCATTCTCAAAACTCTTCATCTTCTCAATCTCCATCTCTCCAGTCGGGGAACTCAGCTTTTTCACTGCTACTACCTGAGTACTCGACAATTCTGCTTTGTACACTCTTCCAGATCCTCCCTCCCCAATACAATACATGTCGTCAAAGTCCTTAGTGGCTTCAACGATGTCTTCATACACAATTTTCCCATCATAATTCCATATTGAGAATGGATTTTCTCTCTTCGACACTGCATCTCCCGACACACGTTCCGCCCTTTTCTGATGAAAAATTGCACAGATCCCAATAAACACAAATGTAAGAAACAATATGGGTACTAAAGAAGCAACAACAATAATGGCACGTCTGTGTCCATTTTGATCACTCCCTTTGGTGTAAGATTCATTGCAGGGTCGCAGACCTCTGATTGCCCCACATAAATCTTTGTTGTTACTGCATGCCTCCAGGGTAGCATTACTGAAGACCCCACTATTAGGAACAGGACCCTCCAAATTATTGTATGAGAGATTAATGGCCACCAAACTAATAGTCTCACCGAGGGAATCCGGGATCTTGCCGGTGAGATTATTATGCGAGAGGTTCAAGTTTTCTAAACTTGTAAGCTTGGAAAGCTTGGCTGGTATCTCTCCGGTGAGTGAATTATAGCTCAAATCTAGCAAACTTTGTAAGGCTGCAAGATTCCCAATTTGATATGGGATTGAGCCATTCAACAGGTTCTTGCCCAAGCATAAATTTTGCAGCCTGGAGCAGTTCCCTATTTGATCTGGAATTGGACCAGTAAGCATGTTGTTTGAGAGGTCCAGCGTCCTCAAATTGGATAGTCCTCCAATTCCCGCCGGTATCTGTCCCGAGAAGTTGTTGCCTTGCAAACCCAGGAAAGACAACTGAGATAATTCACCGAGTTTCACTGGTATCTCTCCAGAAAGTTGATTGGAAGAAAGGTCAAGTTCTACCAATTGATTTAACTGAACAATTTCATCTGGGATTTTGCCGCCAATCATATTCCCTGCAATTTTTAGCAGTGTCAATTTCCGGCTCTCTCCCCAGTTCGGGGAGAGTTCGCCTTGCAATCTGTTGTAACTCAAGTCAATATAAACAAGGCTTGGATGAACACCAAAAGCTTGGTCTAATCTTCCTGTAAGTTGGTTATACTCAAGCCTGACTCTGTACAAGGTTTTACAGTTTTTCAGGCTTATTGGGATTGGACCAGTGAAACTGTTATTTGCTGCAGTGAAATTCACTAGCTTTCCACCATGACACACTTGCTGCGGTAATTGGCCAGAGAAATTGTTCTCACCCAAACGAAGAACAGTCAATGACGAAAGATTTCCTATTTCTTCCGGTACCAAGCCAGATAATTGATTGTTTTGCAGGATGACATCAGTCAACTTGCTTAGAGTAGCCAAATTCTTTGGAATTGGTCCAGAAAGTTGATTTTGGGATAGGCTTAAGTAGGCCAGTTTGCTCAAATTTCCGAAAGATGGAGGAATATGTCCTGAAAAATGATTCATATCCAGAGCAAGTAAAGCCAGATTTTTAAAATTTCCTATTTCTGAGGGAATCTGGCCAAGAAGACTATTTTTTTGGGCAAGTAGATTTTCGAGACTAATGAGGCCTGTTTTGGTCCCATTAGGGAACAAACGGGGGTCTAGTTTACCTGTTAAATGGTTTCGTGATACATCGAGCTCGACAAGGCTAGTAAGATTGGCAAGAGAAAGTGGTAGTGTTCCATTGAGAAAATTGCAAGAAAGATCAAGGAATTGGAGTTGTGAAAGCATGCCAATGTTGGTGGGGATGGTGCCTGAGAAATAGTTATATTTGAGATCAAGGCGAAGAAGGTTTGGAAAGGAAGGGAAATCAAAGTTTTGGAAAGTACCTACTAAATCCCTATTTATAAGTTTTATTTCAACTACACTTCCTGCCCTGTTGCACGTAATTCCAAACCATTTGCAAGGACTTGCAGCAGCGGTGGAATTGAGATGGCCGGCCGGAATCACCCAAGATCGGAGCATTGTTCGTTTTATGAGACTTTGTTTCCACTTGAGAAGAGCTTTGGCTTCAGTTTCTGGTGCTGATTTTGCTTGGCAGAAAGATTGCAAAATAACCCAAGTAACTAGGAGTGTAAGTGAAAGACATTTGTCTCTAAGGTTGGCCATGGTTCTGGTAGCTGTTCTGTTTTTTTTTTTAATTCTTAGATGGAGAAGCTTGCCTTGTGGGTTTATATAGCTGTATTCTGTCCACTTAATCTTAACCTTTAAAATAAATACGGGTAGTTATTAAATTACTAATATATACTGTTGTAAAGTAGACCATTGGAAAGGTTTTAACAAGTCTCAAGAAGTTGTGTGTAATGTATTTTCCACGGAATGAGTTTGTCAATCACGTCAGAAAAATATAGACAGATGTGGTGTATGCTTTCATGACCGCATTGCACCTCTTGAAATCAAAATATTAGTTCCATTTATTTGAATTCATTAATTACCTTAATGACTTTATAAGGATGTGGTTTTCTTTAAAAAAAAAAAAAAAATTGTGTTTGGTCAATCAATATAAATAAATGATGATATACATTATTTGGTTTTCCTTGATTTAATTTATAATTTAAGTTTTCCTTGATTTAATTTATAATTTAAGTTTTTTTTTTTGTGAAAAAAATTATTTTTTACCTAATTTATAAGAAACATATGATATCACCAGTTTTTTATTTACAGTTTCTTCATTAACTTGAGACAGTTTTATTTTAAACATATGTTTTGTCATTTTTATTTTATCATAATTTTCGAAATGCATGGATTAAAAAATAGACTTGTGATTTCATCTCTTTTTGGAACTCACCAGTTTTTTATTTTATTATTATTATTTTTTTAAATTTGTATGTTTTGTGCATCTCAATATTATTTTTAAAAAAAAATGATGATTTCAACATTGTTTATAACTCATCAGTTTCTATTTGTCTTGAAGCTCCATGGGAATTTTCTTTTGAGGATGTGTTCAGCATTTTCAGTACCATTGAAACAAAGTAGGCAAGTACCATCCTCCACTATGCATCTTTTGAGAAGAAGATGTTTGCAAGGTAATTTATTATGGAGAACCAACCAGATGCAAGGAAAATCCTTCTTTTTTTTTTTTTCTTTTGAGGTGTGTGTTTGAGTTTTATCCTTTTATACCCAGTACTGTACATCCATTGTTTGGATACTAGTACTGTAAATCTATCGCATGTATGTTCCGTATCGTTAGACAGCAAAAAAATTAAAATAATAAAATAAAAAGCTATAAAGTTGGTGCGGAAGTAATAGAATATATACGAAATTACAGATTATGGGCAATATGCATTATCGGTAATTGTATTGAGATATGTCCGCCTAGCTAGTTTTCTGTTTTTGGTTTTATTTGATCTCTTATTGTACTATTTTTCTCTCTCTTAAAAAAATGAAATTACTAATAATATATATGTATGGTAGAAAGTACTTACTAGTTTCAAGATTACTAAACTTAAAAAATTACTTGTTGAAAAATTCCATTCGTCCTCCCTTTTTGTCTTTCCTCTTTGTCATTTCTAGTGCATTTGACCAACTTAAAATAGTTATTTCAAAAAACCGACCGTTGGATTTAATGTTTCACTTATACTTATCATGAATGCAAAAAATCACATTGATCCGATGGTCGGTTTTTGCAATTTAAAAAAAAAAAGTTGTAAACAATAATGAAAAAACTGTAAAAAACCATTATAGTCTATTTTTATAAAAACCGACCGTTGGATCAATGTGATTTTTTGCATTCATGATACGTATAAGTGGAGCATTAAATGCAATGATCAATTTCTCGAAATAGTTGCTCCAAGTTGGCCAGGATAAATAGAATTGTCCTTACTTATTTTTTTTCCCCGGCCCACAAAATGTCTTAAATTGTAGCTCACCTTCTAACTGAATAAAAATGGTAATGCATCTCATGACCCACCCATGGGCAAAGCCACATGAGAGTGAGGGGTGGCAGCTGCCCCTCCCCCCTCAATTTTTATTATTATTTTAATTTAATACCCTATAAATTTTTAAATTTCTAAATTTGCCCCTCCTAAAATTTTCTTAATCCATTTATTTTATTTTTCTACACTTCACTTAAAAATAAATAAATAAATAAATAATTCCTTCCATATATAGCTCTGACCTCACCCAACACTTTCAAGAGTTGGGATCTCGTAAAGGCCAATTATAAATGTATTGAATTGAAATATAATTTATCACATATCAATGAATTATAAATTTTTACAATTTTTTCTACCTAAAAATGAAAAATCTAACCCAATAAAAAAAATTGAACAAATGCATTCTCGATTTTTTTGAATTGGAATAAAGTATTAACAATCAATTAAAGGCCCCATTTGTATTAACTTTGCATAAAATTATTTTTGAAGAATTTTGTTTTCTCATATCTTTTTACAGTTATGTCCAAATCAACTCTTGACATATTAATTTCATACTACAAGTTATTGTCGCAAAAGCTAGAGGGCCTAACTTTGGTCAACTATTTTATGTTTCTTGAGTTATCTAGAAATAATTATCATTCATCTTTATGGATCAAATAGAATTTTGAACGAACATGAGTATTATCTCAATGGTTCATGTCTATCCCTTCATGGGATAAGGTTTCGGGTTCCATTTCTCATAAATGAGGTTCTTGGCCCATTTGTTGCTTGCCTCCTTTCTCATTAACAACTAACCACTAACTCTACTAATTAATGTATATCTTCTGGAAAAAAAAAAAGATAGATAGAATTTTGAGCTCTAAAAGTGATTATTGGCAAAGTGAGTTCAAATGAAGCCAAAGTTCGCCTTTCCTGGATTGAATTCCTGACTTCGCTCCTGGATCCAACTCACAAGATCAAATAATAGAGCCGGTCGTCCAATTAAAATTGAAAGTATTGTCAATCACGTGAGAAGAATAGACAGATTTTGGAAGCCTTGTTGATTGCAGAGTTTGTGGAGATGATAATTAATAGTTCAACTAAGCAAGTCTTCTCGGCAAAGACACAAAAAAAAAAAAAAAAAAAAACTTAAGCAAGTTTTCCGGAATGGACAGTCTATACACCTAACAGCCTGACTTCAAATGCAATCATGGCATTCTCACGGGAAAGCCTAAGCCAAAGTTCGTCTCTCAGTCTGAATTCCTGACTTTTGTCCCTGAATCCATATTACATGGTCAAATAATAGAGGCAGTCCAATTAAAATTGAAAGCGTTGTCAATGACGTGCAGGCCCGGCCCTGGCCTAAAGCTGCTAAAGCAGCTGCTTTAGGCCCCCAAATTTTGGCCCAAAAAATAGGCCCCATAATTTTAAGCTCATATAATAGGGCTAATAGGCCACAAATGAAATCTTTCATTTTAAACCCAAATAAAATGCCATTTAAGCCCAAAAAAAACATAAGACAATTAGACCCATTCCAGCCCAACCCCTTAAGCCCAAAAAAAAACATAACACACAAATAAAATCCATACCAGCCCAACCCCTCATTTCAAGAATTCAAGCCCAAATAAAAGACCCCACCCAAAACATAAGAATTCAACTTTACCTTTCCCCCACCCCCAACAGTCAGGCACACCCACTCACGAGCCAGACTCCTCTTCCCATCTTCCCACTTCCCACTTCCCCTCACACGGCCCCACTGCAACTTCCTCCCACTACTCTCCCCTTCCCACTTTCTCTCACGGCCCCCACTTTCTCCCCTTTTCTCTCTTCCCCAAGAAAAAGACCCAACGCCACTACTGCCCTAGCATATTTCACAGCAGATTTGCATTGTTTAGTGGTCCCCTCTCTCTCTCTCTTAGGTATTTGTAATCTTTCTTTTTTTTCTCTCTCTCTTGAATCTCTTTTATTCTATTATCATTGTTATTATTGATTTATTATGAGATTAACTTCTTTTTTTTTTAGATAATCATTAGGCTTGTTTTGTTTTATTGTATTAATTTATTACGGTCACTTATTGTGAGATTTGGATTTTTTATTTAGGGTTTTACTTTTAGGGCTTTTGGCTTACTTAATGATAATATGAATTTATTATTGTTATTTACTTGTTGTGATATTAAGATTTTTTATTTAGGTTTTTATTTTAGGGCTTCTAATTTGAGAATTAAATTAAAATTTTATGACTTTTTTTTCAGTAAACAAAGAAGACAATTTATTTGATTTATTATTTTCTTATTGTAGGATTCATCATTTGTTCATATAAGTCATGCCTCTTAAAAGAAAATATGGTTAGCTACAATATTTACATGGTATGTTCTATCGTTAAGCAATTCTTTTTTGTGGATGTAGTGTTGAGGTTTGGGGTAAGCCAATTGAAAACCCTTTTCTATTTAACTATTTTCCCTGCTATAATATGTTATAATAGATATTGTTTTATAAGAAACTAAAATCTTTAACGTAGTAATTAAGATACAAATCATCTTTAGAGTTTACATGTAGAGGAGCCCCCTTTTAGGTAGCCGCTTCAAGCCACCCAAAGTCCAGGGCCGGCCCTGAACATGAGAGATACGAAGCAGTTTACGAGCAACTTGGTCACGCACAAAGTGAAAGTCAATGGCGATATGCTTCATGCGTGAGTGAAAAACCGGATTAGAGCACAAGTAGGTGGCTCCAATATTATCACAGTAAATTGTTGGTGCAGAAGGAAGAGTGATATTAAGTTCTTGGAGAATATTGGTGATCCAATTCAACTCAGCAGTAGCAGATGCAATGGCCCGATACTCGACCTCAGTTGAGGATCGGGCAATGGTGGATTGCTTCTTGGAGCTCCAACTCACAGGATTGGATCCAAGAAAGACAACATATGTTGAAGTAGAGTGGCGGGTGTCAGTGTCACCTGCCCAATCAGCATCGGCAAAGGCATGAAGAGAAAGAGGCGAGCGAGCGGAGAGGAAGATGCCATAATGAGCGGTACCTTTTAAATAACGAATGACTCGTTTGACGGCATGCCAATGAGTTGAAGAGGGGCGATGCATGAATTGTGCCAATTTGTTAACAGCAAAACTCACATCTGGCCTTATAAGAGATAGATATTGAAGGGACCCAAGTACCTGACGATATTCGGTGGGATCATGGCTAGGGGAGCCATCATCAAGCTTGAGTGTTTCAGAGGGTGATAAGGGCGTGCTAACTTCCTTTGCTTCATGCATATTAGTTTTCTGAAGAAGGTCAAGGATATATTTTCTCTGAGACATGAATAGACCAGTAGAAGACCGAATGGTTTCAACGCCCAAGAAGTAGCTGAGCTTGCCGAGGTCCTTTAGAGAGAACCGAGTGGACAGTTGAGCTATAAAGTCACGAATGGTGCCAGGGTGATTACCAGTGAGTATAATATCGTCCACATACACCAGAAGATACATGATGTGAGGTCCGGAATTGTAGATGAATAGAGATGTGTCACTTTTAGAGTTGAGAAAGCCATGGGCAAGTAAAAAGGAGCGAAGTTCATTGTACCATGCCCGAGGGGCTTGACGGAGGCCATA
>JAESVK010047951.1:0-10474 GCA_017140935.1 Hamamelis virginiana | reverse complement strand
ATATGTCAATAAAAAATAATAACAAAAAGTATGTAGAGAATGAATAATGTTAATTTGCTTGCCCGTCTCGAAGTTTTTGAAATGGCGACTAGAAAATAAAAACATTATTATTATTATTATTATTATTATTATTATTTGGCAATCAACTTCTTCCCCATCTCAATTGATCGAAGTACTCATCAATCGATTTTTCTTACTCTCTCTCTTTGATCATCTCTCATAGATTTAATTTAATATTTTATCAGTTCTCACTAGGGTGATGGGGTTAGTATGGTCACTCGCAGTGAACATTGTGAGAAAATTAAAGATAGCCGGCCACCTCCCTTTCTTTTTCCTTCTCTTTACACTATGTTTGGATTGAGAGAATTGGAGAGAAGAGAGGAGAAGATAAAGTTATTTAACTTTCTTTCCACCTTGTTTGGATAGACAGGCTGGGGAGAAAGTTTTATAATTTTCTCTTCATCATGTTTGGATAGCTTCCATAAGAGAAGAGAATATAAAAATTTAAGGTATAAATTCTAACATTGCCCCGACATAAAAAAAATACACAACCCATTCTCATATATATATATATGAAAATTCTGCCATCAGGTGCATCTGATGCTGGCTTGCATCAGGTGACCTGGTTTACACTGTTGGATTTGTTTAAACGGCTGAGATCGTTTCAGCCTTTAACCAACAAAACACGCGGATCTTTTAGTAATTGAAACCCGACTCAGCTGTCTTATTTCAATCCGAATTAAAATTAAAAAAAAAACATTCGATCGTTTCATTTTCCCTCCCTACAATTGCTCTCTCACTCTTCCATGCCAAAAACCCAATCGCAAGAAGCTGCTGCTAGTGAAACCTAGAAACTGTAGCTCAGGAACCCTCGCAAACTCTACCCCCTCTCCCATGACGTTCCGCGGTACTAGTTAGGTTACCGGAGCAGCGTCTCGCCGGCGATGACGCATTTTGTTGTTGATGCAAACTTGGTTTCATTTGTGGAAAATTTTAAGACTTTGTATTTGCAATTAAATATGTTTTCTTTTAAGTTTTTTAATGTTCATTTTGGGTTTCCAAACAATTATTTAAAGAGTTGCCCGAATGCTTATACTGGATATTTTCCAAAATCTATCCAAAACGGTACTGTTTAGCTTTGCGCAAGATGAACTTGAGCCAAAGGGTTTTGCGCAAGATGAAGTTGCGCCAAGGGATTTGCGCAAGTTGAAGTTGCGCCAAGGGATTTGCCCAAGTTGAAGTTGCAGGGTCAGGTCCAAAGGCTTTGCGCAAGATGAAGTTGCGCCAACGTCTTTGCGCTGGTTGAAGTTGCGCGAAGTAACAGGGCACATCTAAACACACCATTTTGAGAAGGGATCCGCACAAGATGCGTCAATGGTTTGGCGCAAAACATAAACAAGAAATAATTCAAACTAAACTTACTTCTTCAATGAACTGTGTTAAAAATTGAGATCTACTTGAACTGTGTCAAAAACTGATATCGGAAGCAGGATGCGCGTCAAAACTTTATTGATTTGCAACTTCGATTCCACATGAGAGAGGGGAGAGCTATGGTTTCATTTGGGAGAAGAGAGGTTTTAGTGACTAGGAGTATTAGGTTCAACTACATTGGCATTGGCGAGATGGTATGGGTTTATGGGAAAGAGGAGAGATACGGAGAAAAAGAGGAGTGATTGATGAGATGGGATGGGCTAATGGGAAAGAGGAGAGATACGAAGAAGAAGAAGAGGAGTGATTGAGGAGGGAGAAATGGCGCCAACAATTAATATCCAAGTTATGGAGACAAATCGGGCTGAATCGGGTTGGGCACAGACCGCGTGTAGGAATTTAATCCCTTTCTAATCTCAGCCTTACATTTAGATCGGACGGATGGAATTAGTCACCTGATGCAAGGCTGCATCAGGTGCACCTGATGCTATCACGACTCTATATATATATGTGTATGTGTGTGTGTGTGTGTGTCCTTATGAGGGATACCTCATTTTAACTAAAATGGCGCGGCAGCATAGGGAACACCTCTTTATTGAATGGGGTAGCTAGCTTATGTTGGTTATATGAGAAAAGGGTATAGTTGGTATTTTGACAAATATGCATGGGCAAAGTAGTAAAATCATAGCACCATATTACTCTTTCTCTTCTCTCCAAATGTCCCCGATTTGGAGAGAGATTTTTGGCTCCTTTTCCCCCCACTTTCTCTCCCCCTCCTTTCCTTTCTCTCATATTTTGGTTAACTAAACAAGAGAAATTGAGAGAAACTTAACAACTTTCTCTTCTCCCCAACTCTCTCATTCCAAACACTCTTAATATAGATAGAAGTTTCTAGAATTGATTTTTTTTTTTTTTTTGCTGAAATGTTAACATATAAATATGGCAATGCCACTGTCGATCATTTCCACATCATATTACCTACATCAAACGGTTTATAAAAATATGATCCAAGTGTAGTGTCCTTACTTCATATTGTGAGCATGGTTGTATTCCTATTTCCACATCATAGTATAATGTCCTTACTTTATAAAAGTATGGATTGGGATCTTTATGTATCACTCTACACAATTTGAAATATAAAATTTTTATACATTTCTCCTTGCCCGTGACCCTCTTAGTTTTAGAGAGAGAAGTTGAAAATGAAAGCATATCACCCTCTAATTCAAATTATGTTGTATGCCTATCTCTGGTGATGGGCCATATTCCTCTGCACAAAAGCCATAAACTAGGCCTACAGACTTTCTTAGTAGGACAATTTAATGGAGCAATATTCTTATGGAAGGCTTGATTCAAATTAAGTTTCGAGGCTGGGTTTAGTATTGAGTAGGCTTCAATTTGCACCCATGGACCCTTATTCCTTTAAATTTCATGACCACAACTATATCCGTTTTTCATGGGTTTGGATATTGTGTAATGCCCAACCTGATGTTACTGCCAACTATCCCGAGTAGGTCGACACATGTCAAAACGAAGATATAATTTAATATATTCAGAAATATTTCCATACTCAGGCATATAGAAAGATAGATATAACAAGTATGATATGAAATGAGAATTTATACATGTCCCTAATTCGCATGGTATAGTAAATATAAATATATCTGATGCATAGTAAGGTGCCAACATTCCTGGCACATAGGTTAAGTACAGAATTAGAGAATATCATACGCTAAAGTCTAATGGTCCCTAACCAGCTACCTATTCCGCAATGGTAAAGCCCAGAAGACCACCCAACCTAGCACCATAGGGAAAGCACTTTGCACTGGAGAACTCTGTGAATCTGCTGTCCGAAAGACAACTGTGAGCGCTAAATACTCAGTAGGAATATAGTTATCAACTAACAATGATAACAATGATGCATATAATCATTCATGAGAAGGTTTGTGAACATATATGTGGTTTTCAAGATATGCAAGTATTAATATGCCAAGCATTCGCAATAAACAACATATGATCTCATGAGTCAGTCAATACATTTTTCAATACGTTTGGAAAGGAAGTAGTTTCAATCGGCCAGTACCTAAAGAGGGGTAGTCTAAACTCTTTTCCATTCACCATATATCAAAATAATATCCATTTGAATCATAACATATCCATCGATAGTCCATGGCATAGCAAACATCATGATATAAGGCAAGATAGCTATCCAACATACTATTTTTGTTATGTTATAACCAACCCAACAAAAACAATAAGGATGTCAATGTTTATATTAAGTTACTTAACTCCAACCTAACAAATTGGAAATGTTAGGTAGTTTCCGACCTGACAAAACATGTTTATTAGCTTGGAACTTACCTAACATATTCAGTTTGTTAGGTACTGTGTAACTTCACACTACACGATTTTGCAAAAAGAAAAAAAAAAATACCAAAAATTCTTTAAAAAAAACTCGGCTTTTTACTACTACTAATTACCTCTACTAGCTTGAAACTACATTTTTTTTTTCCTATAGTTATAAACAACCCAAAGAATGATGAAATTTTAAAATCTAAACAATGTATACGGGTGGGGATGTTAGAGAGATGAGGAGGGTTTGTATGGGAGGGTGAATGAGAAGTGAAAGATAAGCAAGAAGGAGAAGGAAGATGAATAAGGAAGAAAGAAAAGGAGAATGAAGTGCGTTTAAATGAGGAATTAGGGTTTTTTAAGGAAGAAGGAGAAGGAGAATGGTTTTCTTCATTGGGGTGTAGAGATCAATTCATGTAAGACTTATTGGAATTTTTTTTGGAGTTTTAAATGTCCTTAATGGTAAATTCACTTGGGCATATTATTGGAAATATGAAATATGGGGGGTGTAGAGACCAATTTTTGGGGTTGCAATATCCAAACTTTTTTTTTCCCTTCAAATGATTAGAATATTATGGCTTAGTAATAACTTGAATTGTGTCTTGACATGATTTCCAGAGTTCCCTGTATTTAGGAGCAACGATATCAACAGCAACAGAGATAATTAAATCACATCCAGACTGCATTTTTATTCCGTCCTTTTGTTTTTGGTACTTTTTTTTCCAAACTGTAGAAACCTACACAATCCTAATGCATTGGATCGGATATCAATGCATTTCACGTATTTCAAACTTTTTTTTTTTTCTCTCTAATTTACCTTCCGTAATGGCAACCCACCATTTTCAACAGCAACCACATTTATAAAGCATTTTCAGGTTGACTCTATTGTTCATTATATGCAGCTCGATTATAGGCAGCTCCTCTTTCAACCTGTGGAGAGGCAAGCCCTAGGCACCATTTTTGGCACTTTGAGCTCTCTTTCCTCTATTTTTTACTCTTCCATATAATTGTGGTGGTTTGACTAGCCCACTTCGATCTCGTTCCAAACAACCACACTAGGAGGAAGTAGATAGAAACTACCAAGAGTCGAAATTCAGGCCTCTGCTTTTCATTTTCTAAATTCAATATATTTCTCTGTGTTTGATTAAATTGTACGTGCTAATTAAAGTCCCTCTCTAGCTTTCTCTCTTTTTGCCAGAATCTTGTACCTTCTCAGATGCTCTAAAAACTTAAAACATCTAATATAATTTAAAATAACATAATTCCATCCAATAAACTATATATATATATATATATATATATATATATATATATATATGGGTAAAAACCCATGGTTTGACACGTGGTTTGTAAAACCATATATGGGTATTTTAAAAAACCGACCATTAGATTAAATATTCCGCTTATATATATGCATTATGTCTGCCAAAATTCATAATGATCCAACGGTTGGTTTTTCAGAACACTAACTGTGAAAAAACTGTGACAGTTTCGGCAATTTTTTACGATCTATTTTAAAATTATAATATTTTTGAAAAAGTAGTCATTGGATCAATGTGATTTTTGGAAGACATGATGCATATAAAGAGATGATCACATCCAACAATCGGTTTATTAAAATACCTATTCCATATATGGTTTTACAAACCATAAATAAGCTAGAAATATGTATGATCAGAACTTGAATCTCTATATATAATGGTGTCTTACAAATTTCTTGTGGGGGGTATTGGCAGGTACAAGAAAAGATGAAGGATGGTTGCTGGAATGATTGTCATATTATTACCTGGAACTATATTTCTTTGGACATGTGAAATAGTAGAACTCACTGATATATTCTTAGTACTAAAAATCATATTATTTTTCCTTGGATATGAAATCACATCACAGGATTCTCAAATATGTCACTTTGTTCTGCAATTTTTTTAACAAGAACAAACTTCTGATTGATAATAAATTGTCTTCAGGCAATAGACATGACATTGTCCCATTAGTATATTATTAATTAACATGTCAATAAAAAATAAAAACACGAGATAGAAAATGAAGAAGGTTTGTTTGCAGGGAGTCTTTGTGAGAAAAGTTGAAAATGGAAGCATGTCGCCCTCCAAGTAGTCCAGAGGATGATATTGTATGCCTTTCAACGGGCTTGCAATCTGGTGATGGGCCATGACCCTTTGGCCTTTGCACAAAACCCATAAAATAGGCCTACAAACCTTCTTAGTACGACTAATATTTAAGGGAAATGATAATGTCGCTCTGGCCTTAGTCTTCGGCGCCCCCACTCACAATCTCACATTACATAAGGGATTTTTAATTGAGATAATTGGCCTAAGGTCCTATTTTAGAATTGTTTATTGGCTAAAGTCCACCTATGAGATTTTTTCTTCCTAAAGTCCTCCTTAAATAAAGTTTATTGCCTAAGGTCCTTTTTTATCAAAATAAGATTTATTTCAGACATCATTGCCCCTCAACACCTCACAACCCTCTTATATTCCATTCTTCTTTCTTTCTCTCTCCACCACACTAGTTCCCGATCTTCGAACCAGAGAGGCAGAATCTACTCTCTACAACCATCAACTGTCATTCATGGATCGCCGGCGTGGAGCTCGTCGACAGCAGATCTGCTTTTCTGTAACAGTGAGTATGGATTTCATTGGTAACCCCGTTGATCCTCTCGGAAACCACGGTCTCTTTCTTTCTGTTGCCGCAAGGTTTTGATCAGGCCGTCGGTGAGCTTAACGCCAGTAAACACAGCCTATGAATCTTGTCTTCCCTTTCCAAATTCTGATCCGTCATCATTGCTATTAATTAATTTTTTAAAAAGTATCCAGAGGTTGAAAAGCCTCAAGCTCCGTTCCCTTCTCGTAGCCCACCCATAGCTTATTGTTGGGTTGGTTATTCAAAGCTATCAATTGGCTTTGGAAAAAACAAAATCTAATTCGTCGTCATTTTTTCCTTTTTTCAT
Organism: Hamamelis virginiana; assembly: GCA_017140935.1. Lineage (NCBI taxonomy): Eukaryota > Viridiplantae > Streptophyta > Magnoliopsida > Saxifragales > Hamamelidaceae > Hamamelis > Hamamelis virginiana. The sequence goes on along the minus strand of JAESVK010047951.1, from coordinate 3,729 downwards.
TTTTTTCTTTTTCTTTTCCCTTTTGCCATAGTTTGATTTTTTTCTTTGTTTGTTTGGTTGCCGAGAAAATTTTTGGAAAGGAGTGGAAAATTTGATAGGTGCTAGAAAAATGTAGAAAAGAGAGAATTGGGGATAAACGGGAAAATGTAGGGAAAAAAAATATATATTTTTTTTGTTTAGAAGATGGGAAAATGTAGGAGAAAGAAAAAAAAAAATTTCCAGCATAGTGACCTGCGTTGGCGTAGTGACCTGCGTTTCTGGCATAGGGAACTAACGCAGGTCACTACGGGGTGTGACGTAGTGAACCTGGGGGTTGGGGGTGTAGGTGGAGTTGAAGGTTGTTAGGAGGGGTATTTTTGTCCAATTATGCCAAAAGGACTTTTGGGAAGAAAAATATTTTAAGAGGACTTTGGCATGAAAATCTTCAAAATGAGGACCTTTAGCCAAATTCCCCTTTTTAATTTCACTCATTTTAATATATCTTGCAACTGACCCTATGGAAGTGCAACTCATATTTTGAATATATTTTTAAAAATCGATCGTAGGATAAAATAACAATCTAATGAATATCATTATTGCCAAAAATCACAGTGATCCAACGGTCAGCTTTTGAAAAAACTAACTGCAAAATTGTGACATTTCGAATTAAAAAAAAAAAAATCACAAGGCTAGTTGCAGTTCATATTTTGAGAAATTGACATTTGAATTAGATACCCCTCTTATGAACGTTAAGATTTCCAATAATCAAGAATAATCAAAATGATGCAACTATCGATTTTTTAAAAATATCATAATGAAAAATTGTTGTTTTATTTATTCATTTATTTCTTCGCAATGTCACAATTTTACAGTTGGTTTTTTCCTTTTTTTTGGTCAAACTAGAGAAACCTAAGATAACGTCAATGCATTGGGTATCATTGCATTTTTCAAATATTTCAATCCTTTATTTATTTTATTTTTTTGTCTAAAAGTGGAATGCATTCCATCATTCCTTAAAAGATTCATGCTTCAGTTCCTTATTTCACCATAAATTTTGGAGGTGAATGTCTTGAAATACAAATGAAAATGATGAGGCAAAGATCCTTCCTAATTAATACTTCCAAGTACTATTCTTTCATCCGTACAATTCTTTCATTCCCAATTATCATTCGCTGAAATTTTTAATATCGGTAACAAGAAATAATTTATGGTAAACTTTAGTAAAATTTCAATGTAAATTATTTTTCCAAAAATAATACATAAATTAGAAAAATAAAAAAAATTAGAAGATGATAAATGATGATCCAAGAAATTTATATATTTTGCTAAAAAAAAGTCCTCTCAAACCATATTTTCATCAAAAATAAAAAGAACTTGACCGCATGGTAAAAAGTATCGGGAGGTCAATGTATTTGAAAATAAAGAGAAAATGACATTTAGTACCTTTTAACTATGGGGTGAATATCAATGTGGTTCTTAAATTTTTGTGATAACCCAAAAATTTTAAAATTTATTATTTATGCATTTTAACTTAAGTTTTTGGGGTATTTTATAAATATCAATAAGGTTGGGGTAAATTTTGCAATTAAACAATTGATGATACTTTTGTAGATAACAGTCAAGCCCCACCCATTTTTTTTTTCTATTTCTATTTAAACACTTTCAACCCCTCCTTTTCACATTTCATGGAATAGTGGGTTTGAGAGAGAGTTTGGAGAGCCGAGAGTGACAGAGGGACGGTGAGTGGAGTTGCAGCACCTAGACTTGCCGGATTCTCACCGGAAAGCTTGCCGGAATCACACCTTTCCTCCGTTGAAGGTAAGTTCAAGCTTTCCTATTCACCTTTTCATACTGTTTTCTTCTTCTCTCTCTCGGATCCTCCTCTGTTTTTGTAGAGTTTAAAATGTTAACCTCTTGCATGCTGATTTGGTGAGTTTCTTGCTTTGATCCGAGCTTGCATGTTTAAATTGCTTTCTCTTTTCTTCCTTTCTTTTCTTGTAATGTTCGAATTTGAGGAGTTGTGAACAGATAGCTGCTTGCGTGACTTTAATCTTCCCATTTCTTCTTTTCATTTTTGATCTAAGGGAGTGTTTGGGTTTGGATACTTGGTTTTAACATACAATTGCAAAAATAGCTTGGGTTTCACGGGTTCTTGTTTTTGAATCTTGAAATATATTTCTCAAAAAACTCATCCTTTTTTAAATCGAGTAGCTGCATGTGGTTAGATCTATTATTGGGGAAAATAAGTAGTTACGGTTTGAGGTTTTTCCAAGCATGCATGCACGATTATAGTTTTGGGTTGTGTCTTGTTGTTCCAATAATGCACTGAGGCTATTAGCAAATGGTTCGTGGCTGGGTTTGGTCTGCACATCAGTTTTGATGAGTTTAAATGATAAAATTCTTGTATTTAAGCTTTCATGCGGTGAGTCCACAGATTTAATGGTTTATTTTGAAATTTTGGGTGGCTACGTTGAGAGCCTCGGCGAGCAGCAGCCATGGCTGCTCTAATGTGAACTTTCAATTGAAAAAAATTAATTTTCTAATGCACGCATGTTGGGGTTTTATGCATTGAATTTTGATAAGGAATATTAGTGATGATCTGTGAAGAAGATTAAATAGCTGAGTTGGGTTTTTAATCAGAGTTTTGAATTTTGGTGGCTGCTTGTGACATCTAAAGTCTCAACTGTGGGTTTTGAGTATATATTTTGAAAGTTTAAAGTTGTACAGTTTGGAAACCAGAGTTCTCCCACTTTGATTTGGAATTTTAATGACAAAACAGGTTTGAATCTGTTAAATGAGAGAAAAATATAAACTCTGTATTCAATGATTGAATGTTTCAATGTACAAAGGAGCCTTATATAGGCAATGGACAATATACGGTATATCTATACACTAGATGGTAAATAGTAAATAGTGAATAGTATATATACATTAACATCCCCCCTCAAACTCAAGGTGGGTGAAGAGAAACCAACTTGAGTTTGGAAACTAAATCTGTAAAGCGACCGGGAGGATGAGCCTTGGTGAAGAGATCAGCAGTTTGCTCAATAGATGAGACAGAAAGAAGGCGGACAGTGCCTTGGCCAATATGATGACGAACAAAGTGGCAATCAATCTCGATATGCTTGGTGCGATCACGAAATACATCATTGTGTGCAATTTGAATGGCACTTCGATTGTCACAGTAAATAGGAGTGGCAGAAGAATGAGGGACACCCATAGCTTCAAGTAGCCAGGGAAGCCATAGAAGTTTTTGGGTAGTATCAGCAAGAGCACGGTATTCGGCTTCAGTACTGGACCTGGCAACGACGGTTTGCTTCTTACTACGCAGGGAGATAAGAGAGTCACCGAGAAAGAAGAAAAAACCAATAGTAGACCGACGATCAGTAGGGTCACCAGCCCAGTCAGCATCTGTGTAAGCTCGCAACTCTAGAGAAGAAGTGGCAGAAAAGTGAAGACCATGAAAGAGAGTGCCCTTTATATAACGAAGAATACGAAGAACCGCTGCAAAATGAGTGGAGCGAGGAGCTGACATGAACTGGCTGACAATGTGAACAACATAGGCAATATCTTGGCGAGTGACTGTGAGATAGATAAGACTGCCAACCAACTGACGATAAAGTGTGGCATCAGGCAGTAAGGTACCATCAAGAGGAGTAAGTCTGGCATTGGTCTCAAGAGGAGTAGAGACTGTCTTGGCATCTGTGAGTCCAGCACGAGTGAAAAGATCTGAAGCATACTTGGCTTGTG
>JAESVK010047950.1:0-18100 GCA_017140935.1 Hamamelis virginiana | reverse complement strand
TTTTTTCCAAAATATGTTTTATCTCCCGATTGGACACTTCCACTTGCCCACTAGTTTGGGGATGATATGGGGTCGCGACTTTATGGGTAATGGAGTATTTGGCAACAAGTGCCGCAAAAGGTTTATTATTAAAGTGTGAACCTCCATCACTAATGATAGCCCTAGGACACCCGAATCGAGAGAACACGTTCTCTTGAAGGAACTTCAGAACTACCTTATGATCATTCGTCCTAGTGGCAACTGCCTCTACCCATTTAGACACATAATCCACAGCCACTAGGATGTACTCAAAACCATGAGATATGGGAAAAGTCCCATAAAATCAATACCCCAAACATCAAAAATTTCTACTATGAGAATCGGATTCAGAGGCATCATATCTCTCCTAAACATAGAACCCATCTTCTGGCAATTGTCACAGGACCGACAGAAGTCCATAGCATCTCGAAACAAGGTAGGCCAATAAAAACCACACTGAAGAATTTTAGCAGCGGTTTTCTTGCCACTAAAGTGTCCACCACAAGCCAGAGTGTGGCAGAACTTCAAAATCTCATGCACCTCACTCTCAGGGATGCATCGGCGGATCACTTGGTCCGCACAGTACCTAAACAGAATAGGATCCTCCCAAAAATAATTTCTAATTTGTGAAAAGAATCGATCCCTGTCCTGTTTTGCCCAAGTAGAAGATATAAGCCCTGTAGCTAAATAGTTAACAATGTGAACGAACCAGGGCAAAGATACCTGAGGGACCGCAAATAATTGCTCATCGGGAAAAGAATCCCGAATCGGAAGGGCATCACTATCCTTATCGACTAGAAGCCTAGACAGGTGATCAGCAACTACATTCTCCGAACCTTTCTTATCCTGAATTTCAAAATCGAACTCTTGCAAGAGAAGAATCCACCTAATCAACCTAGGCTTGGTCACTTTTTTGGATAGAAGGTACCGTAGAGCAGCATGATCAGAGAAGACAATGACTTTAGACCCTAACAGATAAGAACGGAATTTATCCAAGGCATAGACAACAGCTAGTAACTCTTTTTCAGTGGTGGTGTAGTTCATTTGAGCATCATCAAGAGTTTTACTAGCATAATATATAACTCGAGGAAATTTATCTATCCTTTGACCCAAAACAGCCCCTATAGCGTAGTCAGACGCATCACACATAATCTCAAATGGATAGGACCAATTCGGGGGCTGCATGATAGGAGCAGTGCTCAAGAGAGAGCGCAGTGTGGTAAAGGCTTTCAGACAAGCCTCATCAAAGACAAAGGGAATATCCTTGGCAAGAAGATTACACAAGGGTCTAGAGATCTTACTGAAATCTTTGATAAATCGCCGGTAAAAACCGGCATGTCCAAGGAAGGACCTAATCTGCTTGACGGTGGTAGGGGGTGGCAACTTAGCAATTAAATCGACTTTTGCACGATCTACCTCAATACCACGACTAGATACCACATGTCCTAAGACTATACCTTCACGAACCATAAAGTGGCTCTTTTCCCAACTTAGGACCAAATTGGTTTCACAGCAACGCTTTAAAACCTTGGAAAGATTAGAGAGGCAAGAATCGAAAGATGAACCAAAAACTGAAAAATCATCCCTAAAAACCTCTAGAAAATCTCCAATCATGTCAGAGAAAATGGCCGTCATGCATCTTTGGAATGTACTTGGAGCATTGCATAGGCCGAATGACATGCGCCTATAGGCAAAAGTGCCAAAAGGGCAAGTAAAGGTGGTCTTTTCTTGGTCTTCGGGATATACTGCAATTTGGTTATATCCAGAATAACCATCTAAAAAACAATAAAAGCTCTGCCCCGCAAGTCTTTCTAGAATTTGGTCAATGAATGGAAGTGGAAAGTGATCCTTCCTAGTCCTAGAATTAAGCTTCCTATAGTCGATGCATACTCGCCACCCAGTGGTAGCTCGAGTAGGGACTAGAATACCCTCATCATTTGCAACTACAGTGATACCGGACTTTTTAGGCACAACTTGGGTAGGAGCTACCCAAGCACTGTCAGAAATGGGGTAGATGATACCCGCATCCAACAACTTCACGACTTCCTTCATAACCACTTCCTTCATGTTGGGATTGAGCTTTCGCTGCATTTCCCGTGAAGGCATAGCTCCCTCCTCAAGATGGATTCGGTGCATGCAAATAGATGGATCTATACCCTTAAGATCGGCAACCGACCACCCTATGGCTTGTTTATTCTCATCTAGAACTTTCATGAGTTTACTCTCCTGCTCTATACTCAAATCAGAAGCAATGATAACCGGAAGAGAGTCATTATCACCTAGAAACTTATACTTAAGATTTGCCGGTAAAGGTTTCAACTCAAGTTTCGGGGCAATCTCTAGAGATGTAGGCATGGAGGTACTAGGCAATTGAGGCAAAGCCTCGACTTTAGGCTTCCAAGGTAGGTTGCCTAATGCAGGGGTTGACTCGAGAATCTGATTCACCTCTAGGATAGACTGGTCAATATCAAAATCTTCATAATTAAAATGTGCCAGACATGACTCTAAAGGATCCTGGGACAGAATAAAAGGCAAAGCCTCCTCAACTGCATGGTCAATGATGTCTACAAACGAGCACTCCTCAAAGTGATGAGGATGCGTTACAGCATGGTACACATGAAGCTTAGCCTTCATATTACCAAATGAAACTTCCATGATACCCGACCGACAATGTAGGACTGCATTTGCAGTCACAAGAAGAGGTCGACCTATGATGACAGGAATTTGAGGTCTAGTGGTATTTACAGGTCCATATCTAGAACAATAAAATCGGCCGGAAAAACAAATGACTCGATCTTAACTAACACATCCTGTAACACGCCCCTAGGAACTTTAGTCGACCTATCGGCAAATTGTAACACGGTGGGTGTAGGTTTGAGCTCACCGAGCTCCATCTTCTCATACACAGAGTATGGAAGAATATTCACACTAGCCCCATAATCAATCAAGGCCCGGTCTACATAGTGACTCCCTAAGAAGCATGGAATAGTCGGAGTACCCGGGTCTTTACGTTTGACAGGGACATGGTACTGAACCACAGCACTTGCCACATCTGAGAGGACCGCTGATTTAGCGAAATGCACACGCTCCTTGCGCTGCTGAGTACATAGGTCCTTCAAGAATTTAGCATATGAAGGGATCTGCTTAATGGCATCTAAGAGTGGAAGATTAATATGCACTTGCTTAAAGACTTCTAGCATTTCACTCAAAGACGCTCCCTTCTTCTTTCCTCTTACAGGTGCAACTAACGCCGATGGGAATGGAGCCTTGGGCACATAGGATGCCAATGGGTCATCAGAATTTAAGGGAAAGTTATCCCTCTTAGGCTCACTCATTATCCCCTTCCCTTTCTCATTCTCACTCTTTTTCTTTTCACTCACTTCCCCAACCTTAGGAACTCTAGACACATTCCCATCCTCATTAACTCTCTCCTCAACCTTATTATCAACAATTTTTCCACTTCTCAAAGTAGTGACCGCTTTTACATCATCATGATAGTGAGAGTCCTGTGAAGAAGAACTCTCGGCTAAGTGTGCTCCTTTAGGGTTATTGATGGGTTGACTCGGAAGTCTACCCTCCTCTCGACGGCTCAGGGTGGCTGCGATTTGCCCAACTTGAGTCTCTAACTTAGCAATGGATTGTGAATGAGAACTCAGGAGTTGACTATTAGCTTCTATGTTTTTCAGGGCTTTAAGAACTTGCTCTTCGAAACCACTACTTCTTTGGCTTTGAGATGTTTGCGATGGATTGACACTTTGGTTTTGAGACTGGGACTGAAGGTAAGGTGGTCTATAGGGTGGTGCAGCATTAGCATTTCCCCCTTGGAAGTTGGATCTAGGGGCTTGCTGATAGGTATTACTCGACCCTTGGAACTGGTTTCTTGTCCCTTGGGAAGGTTGAGACCACCGCAAGTTAGGGTGACTCTTCCATCCCGGATTATAATTATTTGAATAAGGATCATTCCTTGGGTTAGAGAACCCTTGGGCTGCATGGACCTGTTCCTGAACAAACTCGGGGTATTGGGGAGCCATAGGACACGACAGAGTGTCATGACTATTATCTGCACAGATGTCACACACCGCACTCACTGGAGTAACAGATGAAGGAAAAGTCCTGGGTGGTTGACCTTAAGCAGCAAGCAGTTGATCCATTTTCACAGACAATGCCGCCACTTATTGGTTTATCACTGTGGTACTCTCTACCTCATAAACACCCTTCCTAGAATTAGAGGTTGAAGATAAACCTCTATCATTTTGATTCATCGAGGCCATAATGACAGAATCCTCACTGAGAATTTCGAATAAATCCCATGCCTCCTCGGCACTCTTCCTTAAAATTGCACCTCCACTAGCAGAATTCACTAGACTCTTATCCTTAGCACATAGACCCTGGAAGAATGACTGGACAACTTGCCAATCAGGAATACCATGATGGGGACACAATCGAAGGAGTTCCTTCATTTTCTCCCATGACTCATGAAACGACTCACCCTCTCTCTGAACGAAATGGGTAATAGCATACCTCATTTGAGTGGTACGACCAATAGAGTAGAACCTAGCCAGAAATAATGTCTGAAGATCAGACCAAGTGGTGACAGGCTCTGTGGTCCTAAGGGTGTTAATCCAGGTCTTAGCTTTATCTCGCAGAGAATACGAGAACATGAGGAGTTTAATGGCATCAGCAGTGAGGCCCTGAATTCTAATGGTGGAACAAATCCCTAAAAATTCAGTAAGGTGATCGTATGGATTCTCTCTATCCAACCCATAGAAGGTTGGTAACATTTGAAGTGTGGCATGACGAATCTCATACTGGACGTTTTCAATATTAGGGATTTGGATGCAAGAAGGTGGAGTGAATGCACCAGGCATAAAGTGATCTCTAATCATCCTAGGTGCTGGCTGGACTTGCTGTGGAACTACAACAGGTCGAGGTGGGTCTTGACCTTGGTTTTCCATTGGATTGACAAATTCTGACCCTAGATCGGGTCGACTTGCTCGAAGAGAACGTAAAGTACTTTCTAACTCTAGGTCAAGTGGTTGTAGCTCACAGGACACAGACCTTCTACCGTGCATGCAAATAACCCCCCAGATGAATGAAATGCAATGAGTGAATTTAAAATATTATGAAAATAGACTTGAGATGAGAAGATACTCCCCTCGGTCCCGATTGCTAATCTTTATGCGGTCCTATCCAAAACTTTGACACCTGGGCAAAAATTTTATTTATTTTTTTAGCAATTTTGGCTTTAGCCTTAGCGCGCAAAATCTTCAGCGGACCTGTAAGTTAACAACTTGAATCGAGAAGAAAGGAAGATCAGTAGAAACAGGAAAACAAAATCCTAAGCTACAACTAAAACAAGATTCATTGTAAATTCTATAACCGTGCAATAGTCCCCGGCAACGGCGCCAAAATTTGATCAGCCCAAACAAGGTAGGTTATTTCCTAGTTTGTGATCAATATTTAAATTTATAAAACTACTCGTGCTTAAAACCTCAATTCGTTAAAAAAGTATTTAGTGCACGGGTGTCGAACACAGGGACTAATGGCTGAGTTATGAGAAGTTATTCTGATTCTGATTTTAGTTACCAAACAGATTCTTGATTTTGAAGGGTTGGTTGTTTGTTTAAACTAAAGAGCATGAAACTATTATCAAATCAAATTAAAAGAAAAATCCCGGGTTTCAAATCCACTTTAGTTAGGGAGTTATTATGCATATGATTAACGCAAAAGGCTTCGCAATCATTTATGATCGGCGATGATCTAAACTACAAGATTAAATCATCGATAATATATTACGCTTGTGTTCATATAGTTTATTCATCCGAATAAGGCATAACCTGTCAAGCAAAGCATGCACAGGTTATCCTAGTTAAGTATAAACAAACTACTGAATATAAACGTATTCGATTAATACTATTGCACAACCAATATGAATATAATCACAGAAAACATTCATACTAAAAGATAAAAGATTTATTAATGAACGGATTGCATAAAATGGCAATCTCTCAAAGTTGTACAATTATCATAAACTCATTACAAAACCTTAAACCTTAATTAAAACATAATAAAACCACTAACCAAGCTTCATCTACACCCAAGGAGAAGAGTTTAGCCGCTCATGGTCGGGGCTGAATCGCCGGAGGTCTTCGTTCCTTCCATGCGCAGCCAAAATCCAAGTTGAATGGTATATGAGAGATGGTAGAGGGATGAGAGAGAGAGGTGGAGTGCTAGAGAGGCTAGGTTGATTAATTCATGCCCAACAACTCCCAAAAGAAAACTTAAATACATCCCCACAAACCTACTAAATAAAAACTCTCCATAAATAACTCAAAAAGGCAGTAAAAATTCGCGGGCACGACTCCCGAGGACCCCCTATCGATAGGCAAGGGATGCCCTATCGATAGGGATGCAAAATTGGAGAACCAGCACACTGTCTATCGATAGGCTGGCTATCTGGCTATCGATAGACAAGCCCTATCGATAGGCCATCGATAGCCCAGCTATCGATCAACTCTAATTTGCCCAGTTTGCTTCGTTTGTGATTCCAGAAGGTGCCCAGGTACTTCCTTGCATCTTTTTGAGTGTTTTTCCTTCCGTTTGACTTCACTTGTAACTTCATCCGGGAACATTTGCAGAGAAACCTCCTCAAAAGTGCTCAAATTACTGCTTTTATGAAGACTTCCTACACAACACGAGGAAAAACAATAAGTTCATGGTTTATAACTATTAAATATCAAAGTTCAAGTAAAATATGGTAATAATAAGTCGAAAAGACTTAAAACGTGCATTGATTGCAGAGCAATCACACCCTCCAACTTAAACTTTGCTAGTCCCTAGCAAACCACTGAATCTTAAAATAAACAAAAATTAAAGAAAAACTAACTATCCATAAACAATAAAACTAAATAAAAGCCACTTTCGCAGAAAATCGCGATTGCATTTAGCGTATGCAACAAGCCTTTAAACCCCTAGGTTTCCCCTAGTGGACGAGTTATAGTCTCGTAAGGGTTTGCAGAAATGACACCCACAAACATAAGGACTGACTCAATAATAAACAATATAGAAAAGACTTAACGAAACACGCAAACCCAACAGGTAAACAAATCTCATACCTGATTACTCGAACATAACATGCATATTACACTACTGAAAATACATAACTCGTGTATTACTAGGTCTAGTTCTGAATAAACAAGTTCTCAAATGTGTATGTGGGCGTAACCAAAGGTGAATGAACCTGTAGTGTTTAAAGCTCATGAAAGTAACCCTGTGGTGAATTTCAACTTCAAATTCTCTCTATGGTGTTCACTCTCAAAAAGAATGTATCACTGAAGTGGTATAAGGAATGTAGATTATCCCATAAGGAATATATAAGTTGAAAAACTCATACATAAAGCTCAAAGAACAGAGAGTACTGAAATAAGAACAATTATGCACCAACATTCACCAAATGATAACACACATATGGCATGGAAATAAATAATATTCATAAGGGAACATTAAGCCAAATTAAAATAGAAACCAAGGACTTGTATTAGCTGTAATGTACCTGGGTTACAAAAAGAATAGGTTTGCCAAAATTAGGATGATTTAATAATATGGTTCAGGAATCTACCCTAAATCATCCTCTTATACCTATACCCCAAAAACGACTGACTCCAGACTAAATTAAACAAAGAACTAATTGACCCACTGACAACACGACCTATAACTAATCACCACCCTCATCATCATCAGAATGCTGCTCAACTCGAGCTCTCATCTCATCTTGTGGACCCTCCGGTACCACATCCTCGGCATGAGTATCCCCAGCTGGGATATCAGCTCCAACCTCCTCAGGCTCATCAAATAGTGCAAAATCAGCAGCCATGAGAGATAGCTCCTGCTGAATACGCCAAAGAACTCTCTGCCGGGCAGACTGACGCTGCAACTCAGCCCTGATCTGCTCTTGCTCTCGCATAATAGCCTGTTGCCCCAACAAAAGCTGCTGGAGCATACTCTCAACACTAGACGGTGCAGGCATGCTAGATGGCTCACCCTCGACAGATGGCTCAAGTGGCTCAAATCCTGGTTCGCTAGCAGAGATAACCGGCCTCTTCCTCTTCTTCATTCCCCCACTAGCCTGTGCTCTAGCGGCTTTCTAAGCCCGCTCAATAGTAACCGGAGTGATAGGGCCCTCGCCCCATAAAAATGTCTCCTCGGAATCCACTCCAGCTTCTATACAGAATTTGGTAATCATTTAGGGGAAAAGCATGTTGTTGCGAGGACGGGCAGTGATGTAGGACTTAATTTCATTGAAAATCAAAAGTGCGATGTCCATAGTCGTCTCTGCCATAAACTCGACTAAATACTGCATGGCCTCCAAAGAAACTAAAGTATCTGTCCCACGGGGTCGAAGGTTTGCAAATAAAATTTTATTCATCGCCGCATATTCAGGTTTCATGTTACCGGCGGAAAACAGCTTTCCCTCTCCCTTATTTACATCAATGCTTGCAAGTTCTGCACAAGCCTTAGAACCCTTCAGAGGAAATCCTCCATGGGGAAACTCCACAGACGATGGGACGGGCCGTGTACACCCCAGATGGGTGGCAATCATATCTATGGTGACAGTGACAGTGTGGTCTCCAAGCTCAGCAGAAATAGACTCATCATCAAGCTCATCCTCCCTCGCCGCAATGTAAAACTGGCGCACCAAAGAGGGTTTGTATCCCTCGCCCTTCTCCATCCATGCAGGCAATTCACGCCACATCAATTTCTGAACAATAGTACTATCCTCGCCAAAAGAGGTAGCACTGACATATCGCTCGCAATTGGATCTGCGAGACACAATGAATTCTTCCCAAGACTGTGTATTACCCTTTTTCTTCTTCTGTGGAGGAACAGTAGTAGCAGGCATACGCCGAGTCTGGGTGCCAGCCTCTTTGGCTAGTCTCCTATCTCGTGCGGGTGTATCAATGGAATCCACATCATCAGAAAATGCACCCGAACTATCACCTGCTGGTCGTCTATATCTTGGATCCGAAGCGGAATCACTGAAATCGGTACTCGACTCCGACGACTCATCCCTAACCCTCTTCCCTTTCTCTGAATATGAGGCAGCAGCTCGGCGAGGCCTAGGAGGTGCAGGGGCAGCCTGAACTGCTATCTGTGTACTCTTCAATGGGACTGGTGCCGGTTTAGCTTTCTGTACAACCCGAGTTTTGTCCTTCTTACCCTTCGAAGCAGATTGGGCGGTTTGCTTTAGTTTGGCCATGTTCAAATTACTAATCCACTAAATCACTAGCCTCCACAATCACCAAAAACAAGTAACCACACTATCACAGTAAACTTTCATCCACAGAACCAGTAAAAAGACAGCAGTAATCCTAATAAAACACCACAACACTGCAGCACACCAAAGCCAAAAGTTTCCACCACCCAACACAGTAGCAGTTCACCCAACACTTCAATGCCAAGACATCAATTACCCAAATAAAGGTAGCATATCACTGCAGCAGACAAGTACCAAGCAACATAGGGTACCCAACCACCAACTATCACAATCCAGCAGCAATTTTCAAACATACCATCTCCAAACACAACCCTATGTGTGTTATTTCACCCCAGAAACAAAAATGCGAACATATGTTCAGGAATATGATGAACACCTCACAAATTCAGAAATTGCAAACGAACATATTACCGTATAACTTTGAAGTATCACTAATCCAAACAACCTTGCATTCTTTAAATGTAACCACACCCAAACTCTCAATTGTAGCAGCAGAGTCTTGCCAAACAATCCAACAGAGAAGAAGATACAAACACCTTACCACTAACCTGTAGTTTGCAGAACATAAGGTCAGTAGTTCAGTCCCCACAATGGTGATGCACGGCTACCCACACATGTATGCTCACCACCGTCTTACCACGAAAGATGAATTTGGGGGTATGGGGTTTTGGGAAGATGGGGTATGATTGGTGGTTTTTGATGCTCGGGGTAGAGGTGGGATTATGGTGGGTGATGATTCCGGTGGTGATGAGTGTATGTGAAGAGAGCAAGGAGGGATGAGGTGGTAGATGCTGTGAGATGTGATTTCTTGGTGAAGTACCCAAAATGAGTAGTGATTTCCGGCGGTGACAAGGGTTTTCCGATGGGAACAGCGATCGCCGGCGGGAAAGGTAGGTCGGCGGTGGTGAACGGCGAAGGGCAAAGAGGGTAGTGGCTGGTGGATAGTGTTGGCGAGGTGAAAAGTGGGGTAAAATTTTTTCTTTTGTTTTTAAACTAACCTAAGGGAAAAATGGTTCGTGGTTTGACTGCTGGTAAGAAAAAAAAAATTTTCTTTTTTTCTTTTGGTTTATCGATAGGTAAAGAGTTGGGCTATCGATAAGGGGAAAATCCATGGCTACATGCTCTCTGCCTATCGATAGGCATGTCTTTTGATCAATAGATCTCCTATCGATGGGACCGTTTTTGGTAAGTTTTCGATCCTAGTGACTCCCACTGGCTCCCATTTCACTGAAAACACCTTTTGTCTCAAAAATATCCCTCTGCCAACTCACTTTCGGCACATTTTTGCACTGATAATTCCCTCTTCACCTTTTTAAACTGCCCGAAAACTGCCTTAAACCAAAAACCGAACATACTGAACCACAACCAAACTTCTTAGGATCCTAAGTGCAAGAACGAATGGATATGGAGGCCCGAACGTGGGTTCAAGTGGTGACCAGACTAGACAGACCAATGACACAGGCTCAAGGACTCAAAAGAGAGCCTTAATTTCAAATTCAATCATGCATTATGTTCCCAAATGATCAGAAGTTATCCATGCTATAATGTGCATATAATTCAGCAAACATCGATGCATAATTCAAAACAAGAAATCCAATACGCTGAAATGATTAATGAGTAAAATTTAACCCAAGAAAGATGTGAAAGGTTCAAATAAGCAAATAAGGTTATAAGTCTCCATTCTATTTCAAAGTCGGCTTTCATAAGCTAAAATGCATTAAGGAACATATCACCAATGTTTGTGCATGTGTCTTATTTGAGAACAAGTTCAAAAATTACTAGAGCCTTATTGTACATTTATTATGATCCAATGGGTATAACATATGTAAGAAAGTTAGGGAAATCAGCATACTGGATTGATTCACTTAATAAAAAAATGACTCTGAATTTCATAGCACACATTCAATCATAGAACATATGGATGAACAATGTAAGATAACAAACATGCATATGAAGTGTATATGAAGTGAACAGGACACAAAAAGAAAAAGACTCAAACGACATTGATGGTGAACATATGAACACCCCCTCCAACTTGATCCTAGCATTGTCCCCAATGATGGAGAATATCAAAGAACGGACCGAGAAGGACGGAAAATTCAAGCACCGACAAAAGCTAATAAAAACTAAGGTTAAAATATGGGTTTCCTCCCAAGAAGAGCTAAGTTTAACGTCCTCAGCCAGACGTAGTGGTAGTTCTCAGTCGAACTCATAAGTGGGATCCTCAAGATCCATGGACTCAACCACCATACCATCCCGATTCAAATCCCCATTCCGAAAGCCTTCAATGTAAGGCTTGAGCCTTTGGCCATTCACCGTAAATGAAGAACCATTACGGGGATTGTGAATCTCAATAGCACCGTGGGGAAAGACATTGGTAACCGTGTAAGGCCCATCCCATCGAGACCTTAGTTTGCCCGGAAATAATCGCAACTTGGAATTAAAAAGCCAAACTCGTTGATTAGGCTCAAAAGTTTTTCGAGTAATATGTTTATCATGAAATTCCTTCATTTTGGCCTTATAAATTTTTGAACTCTCATATGCCTCGTTGCGAATTTCCTCGAGCTCACTAAGTTGAAGTCGGCGGTGAGAACCCACTTCCTTCATCTCAAAATTAAACTGACGAATAGCCCAAAGGGCTTTATGTTCGAGCTCAACGGGAAGATGGCATGGTTTTCCATAAACGAGCCGGTAAGGGGACATGCCAATGGGAGTTTTATAAGCTGTACGGTAAGCCCAAAGAGCATCGACAAGTCTCAAAGACCAATCTTTACGGTCAGGCTTGACCGTTTTTTTCCAAAATATGTTTTATCTCCCGATTGGACACTTCCACTTGCCCACTAGTTTGGGGATGATATGGGGTCGCGACTTTATGGGTAATGGAGTATTTGGCAACAAGTGCCGCAAAAGGTTTATTATTAAAGTGTGAACCTCCATCACTAATGATAGCCCTAGGACACCCGAATCGAGAGAACACGTTCTCTTGAAGGAACTTCAGAACTACCTTATGATCATTCGTCCTAGTGGCAACTGCCTCTACCCATTTAGACACATAATCCACAGCCACTAGGATGTACTCAAAACCATGAGATATGGGAAAAGTCCCATAAAATCAATACCCCAAACATCAAAAATTTCTACTATGAGAATCGGATTCAGAGGCATCATATCTCTCCTAAACATAGAACCCATCTTCTGGCAATTGTCACAGGACCGACAGAAGTCCATAGCATCTCGAAACAAGGTAGGCCAATAAAAACCACACTGAAGAATTTTAGCAGCGGTTTTCTTGCCACTAAAGTGTCCACCACAAGCCAGAGTGTGGCAGAACTTCAAAATCTCATGCACCTCACTCTCAGGGATGCATCGGCGGATCACTTGGTCCGCACAGTACCTAAACAGAATAGGATCCTCCCAAAAATAATTTCTAATTTGTGAAAAGAATCGATCCCTGTCCTGTTTTGCCCAAGTAGAAGATATAAGCCCTGTAGCTAAATAGTTAACAATGTGAACGAACCAGGGCAAAGATACCTGAGGGACCGCAAATAATTGCTCATCGGGAAAAGAATCCCGAATCGGAAGGGCATCACTATCCTTATCGACTAGAAGCCTAGACAGGTGATCAGCAACTACATTCTCCGAACCTTTCTTATCCTGAATTTCAAAATCGAACTCTTGCAAGAGAAGAATCCACCTAATCAACCTAGGCTTGGTCACTTTTTTGGATAGAAGGTACCGTAGAGCAGCATGATCAGAGAAGACAATGACTTTAGACCCTAACAGATAAGAACGGAATTTATCCAAGGCATAGACAACAGCTAGTAACTCTTTTTCAGTGGTGGTGTAGTTCATTTGAGCATCATCAAGAGTTTTACTAGCATAATATATAACTCGAGGAAATTTATCTATCCTTTGACCCAAAACAGCCCCTATAGCGTAGTCAGACGCATCACACATAATCTCAAATGGATAGGACCAATTCGGGGGCTGCATGATAGGAGCAGTGCTCAAGAGAGAGCGCAGTGTGGTAAAGGCTTTCAGACAAGCCTCATCAAAGACAAAGGGAATATCCTTGGCAAGAAGATTACACAAGGGTCTAGAGATCTTACTGAAATCTTTGATAAATCGCCGGTAAAAACCGGCATGTCCAAGGAAGGACCTAATCTGCTTGACGGTGGTAGGGGGTGGCAACTTAGCAATTAAATCGACTTTTGCACGATCTACCTCAATACCACGACTAGATACCACATGTCCTAAGACTATACCTTCACGAACCATAAAGTGGCTCTTTTCCCAACTTAGGACCAAATTGGTTTCACAGCAACGCTTTAAAACCTTGGAAAGATTAGAGAGGCAAGAATCGAAAGATGAACCAAAAACTGAAAAATCATCCCTAAAAACCTCTAGAAAATCTCCAATCATGTCAGAGAAAATGGCCGTCATGCATCTTTGGAATGTACTTGGAGCATTGCATAGGCCGAATGACATGCGCCTATAGGCAAAAGTGCCAAAAGGGCAAGTAAAGGTGGTCTTTTCTTGGTCTTCGGGATATACTGCAATTTGGTTATATCCAGAATAACCATCTAAAAAACAATAAAAGCTCTGCCCCGCAAGTCTTTCTAGAATTTGGTCAATGAATGGAAGTGGAAAGTGATCCTTCCTAGTCCTAGAATTAAGCTTCCTATAGTCGATGCATACTCGCCACCCAGTGGTAGCTCGAGTAGGGACTAGAATACCCTCATCATTTGCAACTACAGTGATACCGGACTTTTTAGGCACAACTTGGGTAGGAGCTACCCAAGCACTGTCAGAAATGGGGTAGATGATACCCGCATCCAACAACTTCACGACTTCCTTCATAACCACTTCCTTCATGTTGGGATTGAGCTTTCGCTGCATTTCCCGTGAAGGCATAGCTCCCTCCTCAAGATGGATTCGGTGCATGCAAATAGATGGATCTATACCCTTAAGATCGGCAACCGACCACCCTATGGCTTGTTTATTCTCATCTAGAACTTTCATGAGTTTACTCTCCTGCTCTATACTCAAATCAGAAGCAATGATAACCGGAAGAGAGTCATTATCACCTAGAAACTTATACTTAAGATTTGCCGGTAAAGGTTTCAACTCAAGTTTCGGGGCAATCTCTAGAGATGTAGGCATGGAGGTACTAGGCAATTGAGGCAAAGCCTCGACTTTAGGCTTCCAAGGTAGGTTGCCTAATGCAGGGGTTGACTCGAGAATCTGATTCACCTCTAGGATAGACTGGTCAATATCAAAATCTTCATAATTAAAATGTGCCAGACATGACTCTAAAGGATCCTGGGACAGAATAAAAGGCAAAGCCTCCTCAACTGCATGGTCAATGATGTCTACAAACGAGCACTCCTCAAAGTGATGAGGATGCGTTACAGCATGGTACACATGAAGCTTAGCCTTCATATTACCAAATGAAACTTCCATGATACCCGACCGACAATGTAGGACTGCATTTGCAGTCACAAGAAGAGGTCGACCTATGATGACAGGAATTTGAGGTCTAGTGGTATTTACAGGTCCATATCTAGAACAATAAAATCGGCCGGAAAAACAAATGACTCGATCTTAACTAACACATCCTGTAACACGCCCCTAGGAACTTTAGTCGACCTATCGGCAAATTGTAACACGGTGGGTGTAGGTTTGAGCTCACCGAGCTCCATCTTCTCATACACAGAGTATGGAAGAATATTCACACTAGCCCCATAATCAATCAAGGCCCGGTCTACATAGTGACTCCCTAAGAAGCATGGAATAGTCGGAGTACCCGGGTCTTTACGTTTGACAGGGACATGGTACTGAACCACAGCACTTGCCACATCTGAGAGGACCGCTGATTTAGCGAAATGCACACGCTCCTTGCGCTGCTGAGTACATAGGTCCTTCAAGAATTTAGCATATGAAGGGATCTGCTTAATGGCATCTAAGAGTGGAAGATTAATATGCACTTGCTTAAAGACTTCTAGCATTTCACTCAAAGACGCTCCCTTCTTCTTTCCTCTTACAGGTGCAACTAACGCCGATGGGAATGGAGCCTTGGGCACATAGGATGCCAATGGGTCATCAGAATTTAAGGGAAAGTTATCCCTCTTAGGCTCACTCATTATCCCCTTCCCTTTCTCATTCTCACTCTTTTTCTTTTCACTCACTTCCCCAACCTTAGGAACTCTAGACACATTCCCATCCTCATTAACTCTCTCCTCAACCTTATTATCAACAATTTTTCCACTTCTCAAAGTAGTGACCGCTTTTACATCATCATGATAGTGAGAGTCCTGTGAAGAAGAACTCTCGGCTAAGTGTGCTCCTTTAGGGTTATTGATGGGTTGACTCGGAAGTCTACCCTCCTCTCGACGGCTCAGGGTGGCTGCGATTTGCCCAACTTGAGTCTCTAACTTAGCAATGGATTGTGAATGAGAACTCAGGAGTTGACTATTAGCTTCTATGTTTTTCAGGGCTTTAAGAACTTGCTCTTCGAAACCACTACTTCTTTGGCTTTGAGATGTTTGCGATGGATTGACACTTTGGTTTTGAGACTGGGACTGAAGGTAAGGTGGTCTATAGGGTGGTGCAGCATTAGCATTTCCCCCTTGGAAGTTGGATCTAGGGGCTTGCTGATAGGTATTACTCGACCCTTGGAACTGGTTTCTTGTCCCTTGGGAAGGTTGAGACCACCGCAAGTTAGGGTGACTCTTCCATCCCGGATTATAATTATTTGAATAAGGATCATTCCTTGGGTTAGAGAACCCTTGGGCTGCATGGACCTGTTCCTGAACAAACTCGGGGTATTGGGGAGCCATAGGACACGACAGAGTGTCATGACTATTATCTGCACAGATGTCACACACCGCACTCACTGGAGTAACAGATGAAGGAAAAGTCCTGGGTGGTTGACCTTAAGCAGCAAGCAGTTGATCCATTTTCACAGACAATGCCGCCACTTATTGGTTTATCACTGTGGTACTCTCTACCTCATAAACACCCTTCCTAGAATTAGAGGTTGAAGATAAACCTCTATCATTTTGATTCATCGAGGCCATAATGACAGAATCCTCACTGAGAATTTCGAATAAATCCCATGCCTCCTCGGCACTCTTCCTTAAAATTGCACCTCCACTAGCAGAATTCACTAGACTCTTATCCTTAGCACATAGACCCTGGAAGAATGACTGGACAACTTGCCAATCAGGAATACCATGATGGGGACACAATCGAAGGAGTTCCTTCATTTTCTCCCATGACTCATGAAACGACTCACCCTCTCTCTGAACGAAATGGGTAATAGCATACCTCATTTGAGTGGTACGACCAATAGAGTAGAACCTAGCCAGAAATAATGTCTGAAGATCAGACCAAGTGGTGACAGGCTCTGTGGTCCTAAGGGTGTTAATCCAGGTCTTAGCTTTATCTCGCAGAGAATACGAGAACATGAGGAGTTTAATGGCATCAGCAGTGAGGCCCTGAATTCTAATGGTGGAACAAATCCCTAAAAATTCAGTAAGGTGATCGTATGGATTCTCTCTATCCAACCCATAGAAGGTTGGTAACATTTGAAGTGTGGCATGACGAATCTCATACTGGACGTTTTCAATATTAGGGATTTGGATGCAAGAAGGTGGAGTGAATGCACCAGGCATAAAGTGATCTCTAATCATCCTAGGTGCTGGCTGGACTTGCTGTGGAACTACAACAGGTCGAGGTGGGTCTTGACCTTGGTTTTCCATTGGATTGACAAATTCTGACCCTAGATCGGGTCGACTTGCTCGAAGAGAACGTAAAGTACTTTCTAACTCTAGGTCAAGTGGTTGTAGCTCACAGGACACAGACCTTCTACCGTGCATGCAAATAACCCCCCAGATGAATGAAATGCAATGAGTGAATTTAAAATATTATGAAAATAGACTTGAGATGAGAAGATACTCCCCTCGGTCCCGATTGCTAATCTTTATGCGGTCCTATCCAAAACTTTGACACCTGGGCAAAAATTTTATTTATTTTTTTAGCAATTTTGGCTTTAGCCTTAGCGCGCAAAATCTTCAGCGGACCTGTAAGTTAACAACTTGAATCGAGAAGAAAGGAAGATCAGTAGAAACAGGAAAACAAAATCCTAAGCTACAACTAAAACAAGATTCATTGTAAATTCTATAACCGTGCAATAGTCCCCGGCAACGGCGCCAAAATTTGATCAGCCCAAACAAGGTAGGTTATTTCCTAGTTTGTGATCAATATTTAAATTTATAAAACTACTCGTGCTTAAAACCTCAATTCGTTAAAAAAGTATTTAGTGCACGGGTGTCGAACACAGGGACTAATGGCTGAGTTATGAGAAGTTATTCTGATTCTGATTTTAGTTACCAAACAGATTCTTGATTTTGAAGGGTTGGTTGTTTGTTTAAACTAAAGAGCATGAAACTATTATCAAATCAAATTAAAAGAAAAATCCCGGGTTTCAAATCCACTTTAGTTAGGGAGTTATTATGCATATGATTAACGCAAAAGGCTTCGCAATCATTTATGATCGGCGATGATCTAAACTACAAGATTAAATCATCGATAATATATTACGCTTGTGTTCATATAGTTTATTCATCCGAATAAGGCATAACCTGTCAAGCAAAGCATGCACAGGTTATCCTAGTTAAGTATAAACAAACTACTGAATATAAACGTATTCGATTAATACTATTGCACAACCAATATGAATATAATCACAGAAAACATTCATACTAAAAGATAAAAGATTTATTAATGAACGGATTGCATAAAATG